>BPLR01001917.1:0-287520 GCA_021605095.1 Caerostris extrusa
TGAGGAATCACTAATTAGGAAGCGAAAGTATCAGCGAACAAAGCCTCCTGTCACTAGAAACTCTGTCCCGGATTTTTCCCATAGGGGAAGAAGCGAGACAACTTGAAAAGCAGATTTGTCCCCACTCCAGTGCACCTCCCCTGCTGCAACCCCAAACGCACGTGGTGCCAGATTCGAATAATATGCGTGATGCTGATTCAGTGACGGAAAGTTCCTGTTCGATAGTGGTGTAAAAAGTCGAAATTTAGAATTTTAAGAAAAGGTCTGAAAATGATACAACGAATCATGAACAATATAAATGCTTTAAAAAATTTTCTTTTAATTTCTATGATATCATTTGTGAGATTCGTAATATTTTTACTTTGTTATAATAACAAAATTTGGAAGTATCACTATGCGCTATTAAAATATTATTCAAATTTTTTATAATTATAGGATTTCCTAATTAATTTTCTGTTTACGTTAAATATGCACAACAAATAGAAACCACATAATTGTTAATGATCTAAACGGAAAGAAAGGAACCTGCTCATTTTTAAAAAAAATTTTATTTATCAGCGAAAGATTTTTCTAGGAATCAGTAATTAAGTAAAGATATTTATATTTATGCATCCCTTAAATTTTTAAATAAAGTTACAAATTGACTGATTTCATTTGTGTACAGAAGAATAAATGCAAATTAGATTAAATCTCAAATCATAAAAGACTAATTTGTAATTATTTTTATCAGACTTCCAAATAATAAATATCCATTTAAAAGTATGAATATTTAAATTACTATTTCTGAGGCAAACATTGGCACAGACTTAAAAAAAAAAAAAATTGTTTTCTTAAACTTTTTGAAGAGACACTAAATTGACGCTTTTGTAAATTTTTTACCTCACAAATAGATCCAAATTTTCAAATTAACTAAAAAAAAATTGCATTCAAAATAAAAGAAGTAAAACTAAACTAACATGAAGTAAAACTTTTCAAAATTGGAGGAAAATCAAATATTAATGGACAATGTATTTCGAATACAAAATTTCCATAAGTAATAGCAATTTAAATTCGAAAAAAAAAAAATATTGGTAGAATACTAATTTTATAGTTAGTCTAGAGGCTTAAAAACTTTTGAAATTTTTTTTTTCAGTACTTATAATTGACTGTGTTGTTTAAGACTGCAATTCTAAAAAAAATAAATAAATAAGAGATTAAAAAAGTAAAGTAAATAAATAAACTTTTCGGAACTATTATTAATAATGCAAGCTAAACTTTCACTATAAACTTCTCAGTCAAGGAAAAAAAAAAAAATGTTCTACATTTTTTAAATAACGTAGTTCAAATCTAGATATCATGTATGCATAACAACAACAACAACAAATAGTTTGTAATTCCAAAATCCTTGTTATTCATTATTTCAAACCAGAATTTTTTTAGTATTAGAATTTTTATATCTTATTTCATAATTTTTTTTATTATTTTATCAATATTTTTCTCCAGTAAAAATTTATTTTCTAAACTAAAAGCACAAATTTCAATGTTTTTATTAACCCCACAGTTATTTATTTTCACAAAAAGGAAATTTGACTACTTGTTTGAAAAATTATAAAAAGAAAATTTGTGCGTATTCTAATAAGGGTTTTAATTTCACTATACAATGTCATTAAATTAACACAATATTGTAATTTTAGCAATAATTCAATTATGTCAGTAATTAATAGTGGTTAATTAAATTTACTGATATTACCGCAATGGAGTAATACTAGTAAACTTAATTAACGAAAAATGTTAAGCAACTTTAAATAATTGAAAATATTTTGAAATTTTTGCTTACACCATATTAAATTAATTAATTATAACATAAATTAATTAACACAATAATATTAAATAAATTAATTAAACACAATATTTTACACCGTATTATTCATTCTGTAACTTTTATATATATATACATTTTTTTTAATAAGAAAATAATCAATATAGAAGCTATAAGGAAATTGAATACATATTAAATTCACCTGAACTGATTTATATTATCATATTTAAAAATTCATTTTAAATTCTTAAAAAAATTTTTGCTAACAAAATGTCATTTTTTACTTACCTACAAAATATACCCCTACAAAATAATAATAAAAACAGTATTGTTGTTATAATTATTATTTTGTTAAAATACAAAGACCTTTCACATCCTGAATGATATTTAAAAAGATAAAAACTGACAAAGAGTTTTTTAATCAAATTTTTCCTTAAGTAATCATGACTTAGTTTAAAAAAAAAAAACCTTAAGTTAAAAAAAAAAAAAAACTCCTTAAGTTAAAAAAAAAAAAAACAACTTAAGTTTTAAAAACACCTGAAACCTATTTCCATAAAAGTGGAAATTAGAGGGCAAAAAAATTTTTAATCATTCGTTACAATATAAAAATTTTAAATATATTTTTTACTTTTGCATACCTTTTGCCGAATCAAATCTTAGAATTAATCAATAATTACAATTTTGAAGAAATATATTTCTTTTTTATTTAGTTCTTTATTTTGAATAAATTTTTGTGATGCTAATAATATTTAATGTAATATTTTGAATGAGTGTTTCAATTTCTTATACTGATTATTAAGTCTAAGAACGAAATTAATATTATATTTCAGCTTTATGAGAAACATGTATACAAAAATGCTGCGAATGGAAAATAGAAATCAAAAACAAAACTTTTTATACTGAATAGGATTTTATTAATATAAAAACAAACTTTTTAAAAGATAAAACCATAAAGATAAACCTTTAAAACCCCTTAAGCTTCAGTATCGGCTTGATGGCCAAATGGCTTGCGCTCTGGCCTTTGGTACATCAAGTTCGAATTCTGGTTGTGGCATGGATGTTTGATAATGGTTCGGAATCCACTTTAAATCGTAAGTCCCATCTGTTTAGCCCTCGTGTTTACAAAATGACAGTAGAGCGACAAAACAAGCAGTATTATTGAAAACAAAACAAAAAAAAAACTCTGTAAAAGTTACTAAGATCTCATAATTAATTTTTGTTACCCTTGCATAGTAATTAACCCTTGAAATAGCATTATAATTGTGAAAGATACATTTAAAAAAACAAAAATGTCTCAGCTAAATCTTACAAATATAAATTACGGAAATCAAATATGTAAATAATAATAAATAAACAAATAAAAAAGATTTGCATATCATTTCAAAAGCCTAACTTATTTTTAAAAATAAGTATAATAATCACGGTAATTTCAGGCGTATTCTTTCCAGAGCGACGAGAATCCACTTGTGGTCTAAAACCGCTTTTCCAAGAAACGGATGTTTGACTATTAGATCTGAAATCATGTTGGCGTTTTCTCGCCAGAAATATCTCTCGAGCTAATTTTAAAGAAGATGGAGTGCATATTGAGTTAGAAGGTAAACGAATAATTCGCCCGACTTCACAAGTCACTTTCTCGGAAAGGGATGGGTAAGTGAATATTTCATGTCGGATATTAAAAGGAAGGGGTGAAGGGAAAATGATTATTAATCACGTAAAGAAGCCGTTAGGAAAGGGGTTGAGGCTGCGCGGTCAGTTATGAAATTTGCCAGTCAATCTGTAATGATAAGTTAGAGATTCAAATTAAATTTAAAATCTTCTACTAGATGGAGATGTTTTAAAAAAACTGTAAAATATCATGTTTAGGGCCAATTTAATGTATTCAATCTATGCTTTAATTTAGGATGAGAAAATAGTTAATTAAGAAAGATGTTTATGAAAAAAAAAATTCAAATTTATGAAAAAAATTTGTATTATAATCTATTAAACAATATTCTATCCACGGGACCTGAAGGCCGAGTGGCTAGCGTATTGGCGCTCGGTACCACAGGTTTCGGGTTCGAGTCCCGGCGGTGCCATGGATGGTCGTAGTGGTTTGAAATCCACTTTAAACCGTAGGTTCCGGTCTAGTAGGATCATCGTTGTGGGGGTAGTGTTACTCGCGTCCGTAGCATATCTTCAAGCTACATATGACCCCTTGGTATTGCTAAATGAGTAACAGTGGTGCAGCCCTTGCTTATGGTATAAAGATTAACTGTCTCTGTATTGTCAGTTGCATTAGAACAACAACATAATCTAACCATATCTCCAATATATAATGTGAATTTCAAAATATATCAAACTGCTCATTTTACAATGTATATAGACATTATAAGTTCAAATTTTAAGAAAAATAATACAATAATTCCGATGTATATCTAAGTAATTGTAGCAAGTAAACGTAATTTAAAAAGTATGTGTAATAATAAGCATAATAGTTTTGTTGAATCAACTGTTGAAAAAAAGGCAGTTGAAAAGCACTCCACATATTTGCTTTGCATAAGAAATTATATGAAATTTGTAGTTATTATAATTACCAGCAGAATTTAAATATATCTTCAAATCATTTATGAAAATGTAGATTTAAATTAATAATATTAAGAATGTTAAATACTTATATTCATGTGGTATGAAATTTAAAGTGTCAATGCATTGGATTTTATTTCATCTTATTTTTTAATAAGTATTTCATTTTGAAGTTCCTCTTTTTCTCATAATTGTAAGAAAATTTGTTTTATGTGCGTGGGAAATTTTGACGTGTATCTAGAAGGAAAATATAATACGCTATTTTATAAAGTAAAGATTATAAATATTTTACTGGAAGTAAAATTAATTGTTACATTTTTATTTCTTTAATAAAATTTTTATTAGCATCGTGAAATGAAAACCAGTTGCTATGCAATCAGCCAATATTTTCTTGGAGATTTAAAAATATTTGTATTATATATCTGTGTTAGAAGTTTGTAAAGTAAAATCTCATCCCACTCTTTAATTTTACTTTCTCCTAAGCAACAAACACCACCGTCTAACTCTCACTTTAATTCTCTCTTAACACGAACAGGATCTTAAGAGTCGCATAAAAATCGAACTTTATTTCCAGTGCCTACTACCACAGCCCGGGCACAGTGGAGAGGGTGGAGCAAAAGTATTCCAATCCCCGGTAAACAGAGCTCTCTCGTAGGCATTCAATTTATGCAGGGGTAGACATTAAAGTTTACAACAAGAACACCACAGGGAGAAGCCTACCAACCACCCCACAAAGAAAATAAGGGGGAGAGAAGAGAAACAAAGAGAAGAAGAAAACTCTCCTTTCTGGTAATGGCCCAGATCCTAATCACGCCGGAGGATTTCGATCCGGCCGAATCCGGCATTACAATATTCGATTTCGTCACGCTAGGCTATCAGGCGACCGTATTACCAGGACGCCTCTCCATGCCCCTTGAATGTCGGGTTTGGACTTGACAAATTCTTCTATTTGCAGGTTTGTGGTAATTAGTGGTCTGGTGTGACGGTCTCCAAGGACCTATATCCCGATCCCCGGCTTTACCCGGGCAGATTGAATTCCAAACAGTTTGTAGAGGAACTCATCCGTTAAAAAAGACTCGGGGCCCGGCCCACGTACAAAATAGGACTGATGGAAATACCGATACACGTCGCTGTTATTCCTTCTTTTTATGCTGGGATTCCGATCCCCGCTGTTATTTAAAGGGGGTCTGCTGGTGCCATTTGCTTTAATTGCTATTTTAACGATAAGTGTTTTCCAAAGCATGGATGCGTGTTTACTGTTTTTGAACAACGCCCTCGCATCCCAGGAAGTTTTCTTGCCTCTCAGGAGTGCGTGGCAGTCAAGTATTGGCGATAAGAAAAATTCCATTCATTAATTGCTTGTTAAATTTCGCATATAAGGGAAATTGTTTTCCATTTATTTTGGTTTTATCAAGGCATTTTTATTTTGGGTGCAAACATTTTAAAGTCGTTTATGTCAAGTCTAGTGCCAATTCTGTAAAAATTTTTTTTTATGATACAGTACTATTATGAGAATAAACGGAATGCTGACTTATTGCTCAGTTTTTATTCATTTATGTCTATTAGTCTATGAGAGGATATTTTTAGTGCGGGAATGTTTTAGAATGCTTCTGAGATTCTATATTGAAGTAATATAAATCATTCCATAATTTAAAGATTGACAATTCTTGTGTTTTTACAATTTTCTATTTATATATACATAGGTGTGTGTGTGTGTGTGTATGTGTATGCGTGTAGGATTTTATTACCCTTAAATGCTATCCATAAGGTTTGCTATCGATCCACCTAAAACCTTGCTATCTGTACTAATCGCTATCGGTTCACTTAGATTCGCTAGTCCACCTATGAGTGATTTATAAACGCTCACAAATCGGGGTGACAGTAAGAAACAAAATAGAGAATGAAGCGAGTGTGGCTGTGGATGCTTCTTATGGTGCTAAATCATATGCTAATCTAGATAAATGAATACAATATTAGGTAATATGCTCTGTAAATGTGTAATTATAAATAGTGTTCAGTAAGAGTAATGCAAAATGGATAGCCTGTTGCCTTAAAATTACCTTAAATACAATTTTATTCCTCCACACCGGCCGGATGAGGTTGTCGATTCATATTAATAAGTAACTATCCTAGTTACTTTGAAGCGGTTGGAACCAACTTGTTGATCCGAAAATCCTAAGCCTTTCTGGGGAATACTTCTAGATCAACCACCATCCAAGCAGTTTAGAATTTTGCACCAGAATCTGTTATGATGCAGAGTTCCTGATAGTTTTGCGTATTTAACTGAAGAGTTTCGGATCAACCACCGCCTCGGTGTATTAAAGTTTCAAATCAAGAGATGTCTATATAATATATTTCATTGGTTTTCAAGTTGACACGACGTATGTTTTCCATATTCATCTCAAGAACGTGTAAATTACAGATAAGCTATTTTCGCACTGTTAACTTTCGCATTCGTTCCACATTTTCTTATACTAAATTTAATTTCAATTTATATTATCAGGATTTACATTATAAAGGAAATATAACATATAAATAATAACTTTTTTTGTGTGTGTTTAAATTCAAAGTATTAGTCTAGGTGGAAATAATTTTTTTGGATATATATATAATCTTATTTCTTGAATTATATACTTCTCTTTCATTCGAATCCTTTGATCTGTTTTATTCTTTCAACTATGTAACAATATGAGATGTAGCTATTTTATGCCACGGAAAAAGCATTTACATTTTTTTTATTCATTCTTGGGAAGTTTCCTTTTAACACTATTTCAGAATGCTTTTATATTTTAGTTTTTAAGCTAATTACGAATGAAGCTTGGTTATTTTTATTTCCTGTTTTGAACTTTAAATTTAAGAGATTTTAAATGACCTGCTAGACAAAAGTAGAGAGCGAGAGACAGACAGCAAAGTGAACGTGGTTGTGGATAGCTTCTTATGATAAAAAAATTCCTATGTTAACCTTATCGTTTATTACGATATTAAATATTGTGTTTCGTAAATGTGTAGTTGTGAATATTGTAAATAAATAATGTGCATTAAGCATTAAAGGTATTACAAAACGAACGGCCTGTTCTCTTAAAATTCATTCTCCTAGGCACAATCTTACGACACCATATACATATATATATATATATATACATATATATTGTTTGAATTTTTGTGTTCTTTTCTTAATTCGCAGTTCTTGCCATTCATCCTTTCGCTGTATTATTCTAATGATTTTCAGTTTCGTTACTGCAACTTATATGTATTTCGGATCTTTAACAATTTTTTTCTTCTTTTCTTTGTCTGAGAGATTTGAATGTGATGCACTTCAGGGTTGCACTTATTGCCAGTGCTATGATGGTTTTGTCGCACAATTTATGTGTAGCGAGTAATGGCTTTTGTTGTACTAAATGGTTGTGTTTCTAGTCCTTGTGAGTTTTCCTTTGGTTTTTGTGTTGTGTATGTATAAAATTTATAAACTATTTTTTACTGATATCAATAGTATTAATTATATATGAAAAGAACAATATTATTGGAATTATTTATTTTTAAAATTAAGAATTATGCGGTAAGAAAATGTTCAGTATACTTATTTACTTTACTGAAAAAGAAAAAAAACCCATTACCATTACTTGGTTTCGTTTTCGCTGAGATGTTCAGACCATGTTGTGTAGGTTTAAAATGGTAAAATGGCATTAAATTAAATGGGCTGTTGTCTAATAAAAATTCATAAGGTATGTAAAAATTCGAATATGACATAAAAGTTTTTATATCTCTAGAGAAAATAAATATAGTAGCATCGCGTATCAAACAAAACTGCTTATCATTCATAATTTTTTTAATTTAAAAAGTATTTTTAATATTTTTATTTAATTTGTATTAATATATTAATAATATATTGTTAGACATGATATAGCATTTCTTCACTTTAAAAAAAAAATTGATGTTTATTGAAGTTAATTTTTTTGAAAATTTCTATAACATTTTATGCCAAATATTTAGTTAGGCATTTTTTTTAACTGGAAAAATTATTTTTAGCATGCCTAATTGTTTTAATTAGCAGTTCAACTTGAAATTTTCGAAAGCAACCTCAAAACTTTTAATCTGCTATTTCGTTCAATACGTGATCGGGTGTATTATTATCGTAACTCTAGAACTTGAGATTACTTCGATATTAATCAATCATCACTATTTGGAAACTGGACAGCTTTAAAGCATGAAAAAGAAAACACTTGTTTTAAATATTGTTGCAAATGCATAACCGTATTTGATTGATGATCATTTAATAAACGTAGTGGAAAAAATCAATTAATAAGGAAAGGCGAACTGTAGGAAAATGGATGAAGAAGAAATAAGGCAAAGGCTGTTGGAATAACTTATGGTATTAAAAAAAGCAGGCATTAGTAAATGTAAGGAAATTAATAAAATTAATTAATTTTTTTTTTTTTTTGTATTTTAAATACATATTCTTTAAAAGTGTGAAATAATTGTAATGAATATAATTTTCGTATTTAGATTTTATCACACGGTTACTAGATTTTTTTTTAATTCAATTTTTACTTTAAATATTGCAAAAAAAATTGATTTAAGAATATATTATTTTATTACATTATTAAATATTTACATGTAACGTTAAATTTAAATAAAGATATTTAATTTGCCTATTTATTACATTATAAAATAAAAATGTTAATTGTATAGTTATATTTGTATGCACCTCCATTTTTTTTTAAAGAAAGTTTCAAATAAAGATTGATTAACTTAGTTTTCTAAGTCATCGTTAAATATTTTTATTGTTTTAGTCCTAATGGGGGTTAAATAAATCTTTCAAGTAAGCAAAAATGAAAGAATTTGTAAAAAATTTGACTTAACTGATTGTTATTTAAGTTTTTACTAACCATGCAAAGTTAACAAAGTTTATAAGAAAAAAAAAATATTTTAAAGTATTTATAATGCAGCTGATAACTGAAAAGTATTTCATATAAGCTATATAATTTTGTACCTTAAAGATATTTTTATATTTTAAATTAATACATTCTGGATTTTCTGGATAAAATGCATTCTGAGTTTATTGTTGAAATTATTGTTATATCATCATTCGTGATTATTTTTCTATATAAAAACTTTTTTTTTTTTTTTCACGAAAGTTATCGAAAAAAATGGTTTTTTAATATTAAAATCAAAAAAATAGATCAAGTAACTTTTTGATACTACTACCTGATCTTGCTACTTGAAAGCTACTTGAGCTTTTATAATATATATATAAAATAGATCAAGTAACTTTTCATTAATACATAAATAAAAATTAATATCGATGGTATATAATTATATTCTTAGAAAGAAAATGCATTAGATCTAAAAAGAGTTTTTAATATCGTTTCTTGAACAAATAAAACTTCTTTTTATTATTTGGATAGTAGAACTGTGCATACAAATCATTAATAGAATTGATTTCAATTTCAAAATTTTATATTTTTAAAAATCTTTTTATAAAAGCTATGATTTAATGAGATTTATTTTTTTTTAATTTGTAATACAATACTTTATAAATATGTATTTATTTCCTTAAAAAAGTTACTAAGTAATACTGCTTCTAATTTCTGTGTTTGATGAAAAAAATTTTAATTTGCCATTTTATTGTAGTAAAAATAATTCAAAGTGATCTTTATGAGATACACAGAGTGAACTGTTTAAACAGCTACAATATTATCTAATTATAAGTTTTTAGTAAATAATAAAAATATGCCGTAAGTTTAGAATCCTCCAGTTAATTTTACAGTATCATGTTATGAAAGCGAATGCTAGAGATATCCTACATTTCTAACGAAAACTATTAAAATGTGTTGTACCTTATTCTGTGATGTTTCTTACACGTGCAACAACATTATAAAGTTACTTTTTGACTTTTCTTACACTACTATCCATTGTTTTTTTGGATATATTTTTGCCAGTCTTTTCCCAATCGAGATTGAAGTAGACAATGCTACTACACACACCCATAGGAAACATCACAGAATCTGATACTAAAGTTCACTAGGAAACCAGACTTTTACCACAAAAAGTAAGTTTAGTAAAAATGTTATTGGAAAAATTAACTGTATGTCTCCAAAATTGTAAGTTTTTAAGTAACGTATATGGTAATGATTTAAATAGATCATCCTTCCTCTTGCATGAAAAACTGAAAAATAAATATTTGCTTCTTCAGTAAAATAACATTTATATAATTTTTTTAATTAATATGGGAGAAATTATTCGATATCTTGGTGAATTCAAATTTTCTTTGAGTAATGAATTCCACCCCCCTCTAATTCTCCAAAAAAAAAACAAGCAAATTTAAGAACTTGCCGTTTAACGACTTCTCTTGATAAATTCAGTAAAGTAATATTTATGTAATTTTCTTATAAATTTTCAAACAAATGAAATGGGAGAAATAGATACAAATAGCAAAGGTAAACACTTTTTATCTGAATTGAATTATGTCTTAGTTAGTTAATATAATATTCAAAATCTTGGCGAATTCAAATTTTCTTTTTAGTAATAAATTTCACGGAAAAAAACTTAAGAGCCTTCCGATTAACGACTCCTTTTGATAAATTAAATAAAGTAACATTAATAAAAAAAGTAGTATTTATATAATTTTCTCGTAAACAGATCTAATGGAAGAAATAGATACAAATAACAAAGATAAATACATTTTATCTGAATTGCATTATGTCTTAGTTAATAAATTTATTATCCAATATTTTATGAATTCAAATTTTTTTAGCAATAAATTTCCCAGAAAAAATTAAAAGGGCTTGGCGATTAACGACTCCTCTTGATAAATTCAGAGAAATTGATCTGGTAGAAAATATGAGCGATTATAATAATTAGTGAGCGATGATAAAAATGAAAAATTGAAAAATATTTAATAATTTTTGTTACTTTAGTAAAATAACATTTATATAATTTTCTTGTAAATTTTGAAACAGATGTAATAGGAATTCAAATTTTTTTGAAAATAGATACAATACCGATTAACATTCTATCTGAATAATGCATTATATCTTAGTTAATTAATATATTATCCAATATCTTGAGAATTCAAATTTTCTTTGAGTAATAAATTTCCCAGAAAAACTTAAGAGCTTGCCGATTAAAGACTCCTCTTGATAAATTCAATAAAGTAACATTAGTTATAAATGTTACTTTACTAAATTTATCAGATTCTATTAAAGTGACATTCATATAATTTTCTTGTAAATTTTGAAAAACTTAAGATGCAATGGGATAAATAGATACAAATACTAAAGGTAAACACATTTTTATCTGAATTGCATTATGTCTTAGTTAATTAATATATCTTGGAGAATTCAAATTTTCTTTGGGTAATAAATTTCCCAGAAAAAACTTTTAAGAGCTTGGCGATTAACGACTCCTCTTGATAAATTCAGAGAAATTGATCTGGTAGAAAATATGAGGCAATTGAGTGAGGGGAACATATAACTCATAAGCTAGGTGCTGGCAAAAATTCATTTTCTCTACTTGAAACCAATCGTCGGCTTGGCCGTAGGTCTATTATGTGGAAAGGCAAAAGGGTTCAGTCTCCTGAAGTAACCGATGAAAAAAAAAAGTAAGAAAATAGACAAAAAAAAAAAAAAAAAAAGTAAGGAAAGGAAAAATCCTGTCGCTGCCGTCGCCTTTTCTTTCTTTTTTTTTTTTTCTCAGCTGCTTTTTTTTTTTTTTTCTCTCTCACTCTCTCTTTCTTTTTCTTTCCTGGGTACTGAGTAGAGTTGCAGTAGAACCTAATGGCAAATCCGATAGTGGCGAACAGGGGGCCTGCAACAGGTGGTTTTCCCTCTGTGTTTTCATCAAAAAAGATTAATCTAAGGAGATTAATGTTTGCGGCGATTTGGTGTAAAAAAAAAAAAAAGAGTGGGCGTGGGTGTGATAGGGGTAAGCAGTGAAGTGAAGTGAGAGAAGCCAAGTCTAACTGTGGTGAATTGATAAGTGAAGAGGGAGGAAGAAGTTAGGTTATTTTTATTTGCTTCAACTACCTCTTAACTAAGCGGAAATTTGATTTATAACCTATCAGCGAAGTTTTTTCATAAATAGTCTCATAAAAATTTACGGCAATACGTACAATTTCGAAGAATGTATCGATAGTGCAGAATAAAAGGAAAAATTCACTTCTACTTTTACTTGAAATAAATAAATGTAAGATTGCATTAATGCTTGTATCATACCATTCGTCTAACAATAACTTTTTATCGAAACAATTTACGACAATATATCTATTCTCAAAACCTTTCTTAGTAAAACTTTAGCTTCTATGAAAAGAGGAAGATCCAAAAGAATTATTGGGAAATAATTAAATATAAATTTGTAAACTATGATATCATATTTCAGTAATAAAACTCGCTACATACATTCTCATAATACAAATTTCGTAATTTAAGGGATTTTCCCATATCCGAACTGTTAATTAAATTTTACATCATATACCGTTAATCATTTACTATTACCATCATTTACTGTTATTTAAATTTTTGATTTCCATACCATTCATTTAGATGATAAGTTTTCTTAAAAATCAAATTAATATACTTAAGCAATTACTTTTACTAAACTGTACAAAAATAGTTAATAATTTGCTTAACTTACAAAATGAGAATTAAAATACATATTTAATCACAAGTACTTCCTTTAAGATGTATTTTACAAAAGAAAAAAAAGAGCTTTTGCATATCTACATATGACTGATATGATTATTTATAACATTACATATATGACTATTTATAACATATTTATAACATTAACTACTGATTATTAATATTTATGTAAATGGTTAAATAATTCATGTATTGTAGAGTTAATATTACGCTTTGTAAAAATACATAGAGAACAATTTGTTGTTTGAGGATTCACATTCAGTTCATAGGTTTCATATGTCTAAAAATTAGTGAATTTGAAGATGAATCTTTTTGTGTTTGAATCTTTGGGGAATATTTTTGGGTCTTTTGATGAATCTTTTTTGGGTCTTTTTTAGATGAATCTCTTTGGGTCTTTTAATGAATCTTTTTTGAGTCTTTTGATGAATCTTTTTGGGTCTTTTGATGAATCGTTTAGGATCTTTTGAGATGAATTTTTTGGGGTCTTTTTTTAGATGAATCTTTTTTTGTAAAATTCATCTGGAGATAAAATTTTTGGGTTTGGATGAAGGTGGTTTAATGTGGATAATTTCTTAATTACAATAAGTATTTATTGAATAGAACTACTTTATATTTAAAATAATGTAAATACATTAATATACACTTATACACTGACAAATATAGTAATTTTCAGTGAAAATAAATAATAGGATACATAGCTAAATGTTATATAAATTAGAAATTACATACTAAATAATTTTACATCGAAATATTCTTCTAACAAATAAATACTGTAAAAATCATTGAATAATATTTTGTCAAGTTTCATACTTACTCACTCTGTAAAAATTGCTAAATTATTGAAACTTAATTAATTCCTTAATTAATTAATTCCTCTATTTAACTGTACTGTTTTTAAAAGATAAATTTACTTTTTAATATTATTATCAAATATAAATAAATAAAAATAACAGTGCTTTAAGAATGTATCTTAAATTGAATGCATTTTATAAAATTGATAGCAATATATTTATGCAATAAATAAATATCACTAAAATAACTATTGAAAATAAATATTAAATAAATTTTAATAAACATTAAAAAATAAGATTTTATGAAATTTTTTAATAATAAACCTTTTTTATTATATTTTATGCATCATCATAAAAAAAACTTATGACATTTCATTGTTTTAAATTTTTTACTACATTGTTAAAAATAAATTATTTTACATTTTCAACAATGAATTATTTTTAATGCATTATTTTACATTTAACAATGCATTATTTTACATTGTCAACAATGCATTATTTTATATTTTCAACAATGCATTTTTATATTTCAACAATATATTTTCAACAATGCATTATTTTATATTGTCAACAATGCATTATTTTTATATTGTCAACAATGAATTATTTTTACATTGTCAATAATGAATTATTTTTACATTGTCAATAATGCATTATTTTACATTGTCAACAATGAATTATTTTGGAATGTCAACAATGTATTATTTTACATTGTCAACAATGAATTATTTACAAACTAAATAAAGTAACTATATCAAATTGGTAAAAAATATACATTTAGCATTAATTTATAATTATTTTTAAATAAAGTTATTACAATTTAGTTAGTGCAAAAAAAGAAATTAAATCAGAATCTTAAAATTGAACAAAATCAATGTTAAGAAATTAAAAAAAAAAAAACATTCTTAAAAAAAATTTCAGTTGTAATAAAATATTAAGAGGAAGTTAAACTGCAACTATCTTAACATAATCTGTGGATAATTCTAATGCAAGGATTTACACATGCATGTCATGAAAAATGTTTTTAAAAACTTAAAAAATAAAATGCATTGTTTTAAATAAAACCAAAATAAATTTTTGTATTTTGCAGATTGACGAAATTTAATGGAGAATTTCTAGATGTTTTTTTTTTTTTTTTTTCATTCCTTCCTTTTATATTCGTAGTAATATAATCATTAACTTATTTGTTATTCATATAATTATGTGTTGTAGTGAGTATTTGCTTAAATGTTAAGTATTTTAATAAATTATCTTTATCCATTTAATGCATTTAATGCATTATATATGCATACCATGAAAATATATGATACCATTCTACGTATGCTTTATATAGACATGAAATGATGAAGAAACGTGTAATTTGTAGTTATGGAAAATTTAGTGAAAAAAATGGTAGTTTGACTTCGCCTGTTATTCTCTTTCTTTAGTTTCTGTATAATAATGGTAGTTTGACTTTGTTCTTATAATTAGGAGTTAAGTATAAATTTAATAATGTAAGTTCTAATCGTATAGTCCTTCAAGATTTTCAATGAAGTAGGTTACTTTAAATTTGGTAGATGTGAATTATTTCATTGATGTAGGTTATTTTAATTTGGCAGATGTGGATTATTTCATTGATGTAGGTTATTTTAATTTGGTAGATGTGGATTATTTCGTTTATGTAGGTTATTTTAATTTGGCAGATGTGGATTATTTCATTTATGTAGAGGCTATTTTAATTTGGTGGATGTGGATTATTTCATTTATGTAGGCTATTTTAATTTGGTGGATGTGGATTATTTCATTTTTATTTTAATTTGTACTTGTGGATTATTTCATTTATGTTATTTAATTTGGTACATGTGGATTATTTCATTGATGTTATTTTAATTTGGTACATGTGGATTATTTCAGTGATGTTATTTTAATTTGGTACATGTGGATTATTTCAGTGATGTTATTTTAATTTGGTACATGTGGATTATTTCATTGTGATGTTATTTTAATTTGGTACATGTGGATTATTTCAGTGATGTATGTTTTAATTTAAATTACTGAAGATAAAGAGGGTTTTAAGAATTTTCTAGAAAGGTTAATTAGAAATTGATACTTATATATATATATTGATATAACATGTATTAGATTAATGTAATATTTTATCTATAAATATACAATATAAATAAATTTTTAATATAAAATTAAAAAAAAAAAAGGAACTGAACATAAAGCCGAATGGACTAACAGACTACTTAAAAAAATAAATTCTTTAAAAAAAAAAGAAAAGAAAAGAAAAAAAGATGCAAATAATGAGGAAAAGAGATCAGGCAAAGCATTGGGATGAAACAGGTAAAAAAAAAGAAAAAAGAAAAAAAAAAAAAAAAAAAAAAAAAAAAAAAGAAAAGAAAGAAGAAAAAGTCAGAAGAGACTCACTGTCGGAAGAGCCCTCTTCGCTGGTGATTGCGGCCTGGCCCTGCTCTCTGGTTTTCATTGCGCATCTGATACTCTGCAATGAGACAAGAGAGCAAGTCTCAGTGCCATTAGCAACACAAATACAACACACACAAGCACAATTCTAATTAATTAAGAAACAAGTTAAATTCTCAATCTAATTCACGTAAAATACAGTCCCAACAAAGGAAGTTCTTGCTCTCAAAAACATTTAAACTACAAAAAAAAATACTTCCAATGCTTTCATAAATTTTGCAAACTAATATACAGAATATTAGATAGAAAGCAATAAACAAGTATTACATCAGAATTGTACTTTGGGTCATAAGATAAAGATATATATAAATATACATAAATAATTAATTAGATATGAACTAAATACAAACTATACAAATAATCTAAATAAATATAGAAAAAGTGTTTCTCTTGTGGAGGATACCATAAGATTTTATTCAATAAAACATAGACATAATCTTAGTTTAATTATGCATTATTTAATAAAATCTTTTCATATGATATAACAAAAGCTTTTTATTAAATTATTTATTTAAAAATAATTCGTGGCTTATTACATTCTAAAAATTCTAGGAGGCAGCTAGCCTTTAAATTTCCATTTTAGTCTAAAAGCTAATAAACTATTATATGAGAAAATAAGTGTATTTTCTTCAGCATATATAGTAATTAATTTTAAAGGTTGTATTTTTTTTCATATAGAAACATACTGAGCATAAATGTTTCTGAAATATTCACCATTTTTTAAATTAAAAATTGTAAATTGCCTGAAATCCCCATGCAAAAGTGCAAAGTCTATGTTTTATTGAATTCAGTTTTACATACTAGTGCATATAAGTGCTATTTGAATAGGATGTGATGCAATACAAAGATAAGTGTTAATGAGATAGAGACGCTACTTTTTCCAAGACTCGGTATCCTCCTGGTGTTCTTGGCTTCTTAACGTAGATCCTGTTAAAAGTTCAGCTATTAAAATTGTTTTATCAATAAAAAAATATAGGTATTGACAATGACCTGGAAACCTAGAAATAAAAAGCTGCATAACAATTTTTTTCTCACGAAGAAAGTATCGCGTAATTAAAAAAAAAAATTAATAAAGAAATGTTTTTGATATTTTATAACTAGAGATAATTAATCGAAAATTAAATTAGCGTTTTATGCGATATTCTCAACAATAATTTTCTATTGTAGTTGATGCATACTGAAATAACCTGAATTTAATTGTCTTCTTATTGCATCTGCCTAATACTGTATTCATAAATGTATAGAAAAATTAATATCTTGATTTATTAGAAAGTATATTTTAAATATATTCCCCTATCTTATGTATTAAATGTATGCCCTTCTTATTGTATCTGCCTAATATGGTATAAATAAATTTATAGAAGATTAATATCTTATTTTATTAAAAAGGATACATTAAATCTGTATTTTTTTACACTAACAGTTGGAAAAAAAAAAAGCGATCTCAAATATACAAACATTGTTTTTTAAATACTAGTTAATTAAAATCTGTACCTTTAATATTCAGAACAAATTATGAATATTTTTATATAATTTTTTTATCATGAGGAAATTTAAAAATTTTAAAAATAAAGAAAATATATTTTTAATAATTTACATACATATATTTAAGCTTCTTTATTAATTTTTATTTAAATGTCAATGAATTGTTTTTGAATAAGGATTTGTCTTATTAAAATAAATATATAGACTATATTAACATGCAATGTCATGTAAGTAATTTTAATTTAGTAAAATAAGTCAATAAGTATTTTAATTTAGTAAAATAAGTTAATAAGTAATTTTAGTAAAATTAGTTAATTAAATAATTGAGTGCATAAAATTAACTAAATACATAACTTGCATGTGAAGTTGGATGAAACTTGAGTAAAAAACTTGAGTAAAATAAGTCTGATATATTTGATACAAATATATCAGACTGATTGGCTAAAACCACTCAATAAAAATCAACATGAATGCAATGTGATTTATAAAATAAAATTTAAGCTATATTAAAATACTCAGTACTAGAAGGCGTAATATAATTAAAATATAGATACAAATTTAAAATGACTCTTTTAATAATTTTTAGTTCTCATAAGAAAATGTAAAAATTTGGTAATTTAAATTACACAAAATTACCATATAACTGGATTATAATAAAAAAATTTACATAATAAATTAAATATAAGTAAAATTTAAATAACAATATCAGTTTTTGTACAATTTATTATTGGATTCTATAGTTGATGAAATCTGACATTCAACTATATTCTTAAATAATTTATAGTATATAAATATACAAAAATATGGTATTTTTAATTAATTAACTTTATTTATTTGTAAAAATTGATTGATACTATGGGTCACTTTAGATTATTAAACTTAAAGTACAAATTAAATTTATCAATGAATTACCGTAAATCTTTTAGTATCTGTTAAGTACATTGTAAATCCAGAATTTCATAATAAATTAAACATAATTTTATCGTTTTACCCATTATATTAGTAGTATATTCTAATCAAAACACATTAATATCTTTCCTATTCAAAAACAAAATTCATATTTAAATTTAAAAATTCCTATTCAAATTAAAAAACATTATTTTATTCATTTCACATGTGATGCATGGATTATTTAACATTTTTCCATAATAATCTACTTTTGTGATCATTTGTGGAATTAATCTAACATGAAATTGGAAATATATATTTATAAAAGCTTAATTTGAATGTTACTACTTTAGTAAATATTGATTAATGAAAAAAATAATGAACAACAATTTTTATCAAGCAACAATAAGAAGCAATGAAATTTTCATTGATTTTTCAAAACTTATTCAAACAATTTCTATTGCATTTTATAAATCATCGCAATTGTATTTTTATACACTAGTTAATTAAAATTCTCGTATTTAAAATCATGTATATTCGTACAAATTTATTGATCTATACATAATGTGTACTTCAATAATGGTATAAATTGTTTATGGTCTTACACAATTGCTTTTATATGAATTTCACATTTTTTGCCCCCATTGATTAATAGGTATATATATATGTATTCTATTATTTATATAGTATTCAGCATTTAATTTTTTTGTATTCAGCAGTTAATTTATTATTAATTAGTAAGTAGCCTTTGTAATTAATATTCTTTATTAATGTTTTTACTTATTTTCTGGTCTGTTTAAATATGAATTCAATCTGAATGAAATCTCTTTATTTCATTTACCTAGAAAGCTCCATTAAATATTTATTTTTCTCCAGGAGTATTCAATAGTATATACTTCCCTCTATTTATAATTATGGTGATACTTCATATTTCAAATTATTTCGTTTCCAGAACTATTTTTCTTAATAAAATTTATTAATTTATGCCATATCAAGTTTTTCGTCTATTTGTCGTAAGAAAAAAAAAGGAATTTTTTTTTTAGTGTAAAATATTAGAAAAAAAAAATGTTTTCCTTCAAAACAAATTCGTTTTTCATAGTTTACACTGTTTGGATTCGTGATATTTTTAAAAATACTTCAAATCGTTTAATAAATTCCAAAGTTCCAATTTCGCTCTTTCCACTGCTCGTTGCCACGTTAATTCTAAAATATATCCAGTAAATATTTGTACGCGAGAATAAAAAATAATTTTATACGCTCTACCAAAACTAGGCATCTTAACAATTTTTAACTAAGCATGACTAATAAATATTTTTTCTCCTATTTTTTTATTATATATATATATATAATTCAAATAATTTATATTTTCAATGCTGTGATACCTTATAAAGATATTTAAACGATTTTCTATTATGTATTAATATGAAACAACGTTTTTCACAACGACTGTGATAAATTTAATCAAACAAAGGATACAATTTCAGAAGGTGAAAAAAAAAAAAAAAAAAAAAAAAAAAATCAACATTATTTTTAGATTTTTACTGAACCTCCGAATGTCCGTTCTGGTTGTAGGCTTTTGATGGTGAAATATCGACGTTCTTATCGACGTCTTGTGTCCACTCTTCTGACAATGCGAGCCGGTGGATGTCATGCACTTGTCACAGATCGTTTCTGCCCCCACTCCCAGTCCCTTTCCTTTATCCGACGAACATTTAAACAATGTTTCTTCCCTGAATCTCCTGGCACTTTTTGGGGATTTTTTTACCCTTTCGATCCATTTTGCATTTTCAGTGGTTTGTGTATAAAAGTATAAGAATTGTGTATAAGAAATGAAAATAAAAAAACCTTAATTTTAAGTGCTTTATAATTAAAGTCATATACTACTGTGTCCAAAAAGTAAGACCCATTTTCAATTTAAAATTCCGGGTCTTATGAAATTTCAATTTTTTTTTTCTTTTTTACATTGTTGGCACTGCCTTTGACATCTGTGTGAAATTTGATGCCAAAATATTCATTAGTATTTGAGTTACGCTTGACTTTGTGAGACGCTAAAACAGATTTCGGCGATGAAATGTCTGAATTAATTGAGCAAAAAGAACTTGCATTAAATTTTGTTTACGGAAACGTATAGAATGTTGCAGTTGGTGAGCATTCCTATATCGGAAAGAAATGTTTAGAAGTGGTATAAACAGTTCAAAGAAAGCAGAGAACGCGTTGAAGATGAAGAGCCCTCTGGTCGACCATCAAATGAAAATGAACTTTTTACTGTGTTGATATTCTTGAAATAGAAAGAACATTCTCTTTGAAATAATGTTAAGTAAATATGATTTTCTTTAAACTTTACAAATTTTAAAGGACATTGAACTGCTGATATTTTTAATTTAGTATTAAGTAATTTAATTTAATTATTATAAATTTTTAAACTAGTATTGGTATTAGTAATTTAGTAGGATTATGTTAGTAATTTTAATTTGTTATTATTCAAGTTTAATTTTTTTATATTCAGTAGTTAAACTAAACTACTGAATACAAAAATTAAACTTGAATAATAACAAATTAAAATTGTTCGCATATATATTAGAGTTTTTGCATACCGTATTTTTATAATGCGGTATTTTTTTTTCTCTCTAGCGCGCATGCTCATAGGGAAACATTTCCTATGAGCATGCGTGCTAGGAAAAATACCGTATTATAAAAAATACCGGTATGCAAAACTCTCTATTATGAGATATCAAGTTTTCGTTTGTTTGCAGTGAGAAAAATATATATAGTTTTCGTTTGTTTGCAGTGAGAGAATATATATATATATATATATATATATATATATATAGTGTAAAATATTAGTAAAATATTAGAAAAATGTCATTTTCTTTCAAAGCAATCTCGTTTTTAAAGTTTACATTGTTTGAATTCTTGATATTTTAAAAAATATTTCAAATCGTTTGAATAATGCAAAAGTTCAATTTCTTTCTTTCCCACTTCTCGTTGCCACTTTTTAAAATTATTATTTTTTTAAAGTTTTTTTTTTCCATTCAAGTTAAAAAGAGTTAGGCAAGTTTTTAAATCAGGGATGGCCAACAAAATGATCTTGTGGGCTACTTTAGAAATGGATTCTAACTCCGCTCCTATATCCCCCCATAATAGATTCAGACCCACTATAGACATTTTTATATTCATATTAAAACCTGTTATATTAGATGTTCCAAAATGCGCGAGCATCATGAGTTCGCAGAATATAATTTAATTATTCTGTGAACTCAAATAAAATAGACAATATCTGTCACAGATCGCAAGAATATTATTTTAAAATCAAAGTTAATTTTTTTTTTTTCTCATAATTTCGACAGTTAATTTTTGAATAGATGGATGCACACATAACGTATTTTTTAATATGTTGGTTTTCACTACGTTTTGGCCATTATAAAATAAATATATTTTGTGAAAGTGGCCACCCTGTTTTTAAAAAAATAAATATTAGTTTCTGGCAATCTATTCTTTGAAAATTGTGTTTATGGCTATGAAACTATTCTAAGTATTCAACATTTAAAATATTTAGAATAATTTCATGTATTTATATTGACGCGTGATTCAGCATCAGTTAAAAATTATAACACGAAAAACGAAAACGCACACTAGATTTCATACCGTTTTTGGCAACTCATACTTAAACCCAACGAATCACGGCATCGGGCGCTATAAACGAAGCGTGGCCTGATCTTGGAAGTACCACTAGCCAATGACCACAAAAGCAAGATGAGACGATCGTAAGGCACAACAAAGGAGGCAGTTATTAGGGCACAGTCCAGTGATTCACCTCCCTCCCGGCCAGTAAATGGGTCCAACGTGAGGGCAACACCTCCCCGTAATGGCGTCATGGACAGGTGCTCCCCTCCCCTTTTCGTTCGGTAAACAACTTGTTCGGGGCCCTAACGACCCGGGGACGAGCCAGAAGGAGGATTCAATTTAGCCGTAAGCACCCCTCGTGGACGCACTGGCAACCACCAAACGACGAGGGGTGCCCTGCCCCTAACTCTTCTTCTCAAGATTTGCTTCGAATGTCGTCGTTGGGTCCAAAGGAAGAATACGATATATATTAGTCATAGTAGAATTGTTGTGTTGAGTAAAATGTACCACTTTGTGAAGTATTGAATTTTTAAAAAATTTTTTTTGTAAAACGAGAAATAGGAAAATTTGGGATAACAGTGGTATTAAGAAAACAGACAATTTAGAAATAATAAATACATTCAGTACTTTTAACTTAACTTATTTATCACTTTTCCATTCATGTAACATTATTGGAATATCTAACAGCCTTCAATCTAATATTTAAGTCAATTATTATTTAAATATCCATAACTAAATTAATTTTTTTCCTTATAGAACTACAATCTTATTCTAATTTCCATACAAAAATTTTTTAATGAAAAAAATGTATTTTGTTATCTATTAATTTCATCTTTTTTTCTCAAAAATATCCAAGAAATATTATTATAAATAATTCTGGGTAAGGTTTTATTTTTTAAAGAAAATTAAAATCACGGAAAAAAAAATTAATTTCCGAAAATAAAAAAAAAAAAAATGGCGTAGCCTTCAATATTAACAAAAATCTTCAATACCTTATCAAAATGATTCTTATTTTTCTATTTAAAAAAATCAGTTTCAAAGGAACCATATCATTTTTATCCTCAAAAAATTAACAGAGAATTTCACGAAATATCCTCCTAACTTTTATCTTTTCTTATTACAATTACTAAAATATTGAAACACTATTTCTGACTGTGTTATTATAATATTTTCAGGACTAATATATCTATATTGCTAAATCATCATCTCTGAAGTAGATATTAAATGTGTGTTTTTTGGCTTTTATGTATATTTATTTCGATTTTCTGACAGTACGTCATTTTATTTTAATTAGGATTTATTGTTTTTCAAATAATTGTCTATTTTACGAATAGAAATTTATCAAAAGCGTGCCATCATCGTGTTTTTTAATTTTTTTCTCTACCTTTTTGGGGAATTATAGATACGTTTTTCAAGAATTTTTAAATTAGAAAAATGTTATTGTCTTTATTATAATTAAAAATATGTTAATGTAATTCTGCATATTTATTTAACATAATTATGCACATTATAATTTCTACCATACTTAGCTGTATTTATATTTAACATCCTATATATTCTCATTTAAATAGTATGTGTGTACCATAGATATAATTCTTATACAAAAAAGCTATGAGTAGCCAGTGTGCAGGGAAGATATTATGGGGCCGCTGGTCAGTGAAGGGTAAGTGGGCAGGGGATTGGTGGCGACAGGTGTTTCCTAAGTGAAGGGTAATTTCAGGAAAGGGGGCTCCGATACTTACGACTAACCTTTGCCGTCAACAGATGGCGCTCGGCCCCCGATCAATTAAACTCGGATCAAAGAAAATCGCACTCGGAAAAGTAAATCAACACACTTCTAATGAAATCACGGCGCACTCTATTAACTCGAGAGGATTGTCTAAGCGTTATGATCTCTCATTTAACCGCTTTATTGCTCGTGTTGCACTTAATTTCATAATAAAAGAATTTGAAACTAAACTTTTTGTGTGTGTAATGTATTTTAATTCTTTTCTTTTGTTTTTTTATTTTTTATTTATCTTGTCAATTGACTTAAGAAAGTGACAGTAACAAATAAACATCATCGTGATAAAAACTACAATAAGTGATAGCTTTAATGGCCATTGACAGCCATTTTTACCACTGATCCATTGGCGTATGAGCGTAATATGCATTATTGGAACACAAGGCCACTAATGTAGGGCATTATTATTATTTTCTTTTTCTTTTTTTATGTAGTCAACCACTAGTCAGCTGGCTTAAGGAAGTGACATTAACAATTAATTATTACTGTGATAAAAACTATGATAAGTGTTAGTGATACATTAAGACTATCACTTATTGTAGTTTTTATCAGTGTGACTAACACTTATGTGACAAAGTGACACTACAATAGCTTAATGGCCATTGATAGCAATTTTTACCACTGATCCATTGGTGTGCTGATCGTGGCATACATTATTGGAACACAAGCCACTAATATAGTGTATTTTTTTCTTTTCTTTTTCTTTTTTTATGTATCTAGTCTACAGGCTTAAGAAAGTGACAATAACAAATAAACATTATTGGGATAAAAACTACAATAAGTGATAGCCTTAATGGCCATTGATAGCCATTTTTACCACTGATCCACTGGCGTGCTGATCGTGGTATACATTATTGGAATACAAAGCCACTAATATAGTGTATTTTTTTCTTTTTCTTTTTTTTATGGATCTAGTCAACTGGCTTAAAAGAGTTGCACTAACAAATAAACATTATTGTGATAAAAACTACAATTAGTGATAGCCTTAATGTAAATTTGCAAGTACATATAGCCAAAAGTTTCTTTCCAAAATGTTGTTTGGGCATTGAAAATTTATTATATTTAAAAACATTTTATATTAGTAAGACAAATTATTAAAAGGAAAACTCAATTTTAAATGAATTCATTTTTTCAGTAGTTATTAATTAGCAAAAAAAAAAAAAAAAAAAAAAAAAATATAAAAAAAGATTTGGCATGCATGCTAAAATTTTGCCGAAAGAATTTTTACCACTGATCCGTTGGCGTGCTGGTAGTAATAAACATTATTGAAAGAAAAGTTCACTAATGTACAAAAGAAAAAAAAAAAAATGTATGTTGAAATTGTTTGCCATTTTGAAATAATAAGCTAATGGCATATTTCTAATAATTTTACATATTTATACTTAAAAAATATATTCAATGTCATAATAAGAAAATCCAAGTATTTAAGACTTTGTTTCTTTAGAAAACTGGATCTTAACGTATGAGAAGATTAGATACTGAATTCAAAAGCTTTAATTTTCCATTTTACATATCTTTATATTCTAACATATAATGAATATTTCATGTGGTAAAAAAAAACTTTTTTTTTTTTTTTGAAAAAATTTGTCTAAAGCATGGGCTTAAATTCACAGCATATTTCAAAAAATAAGCGAATACCTATTGTTATTAAGGTAAAATTATTAATAATAAGTTAGGTTTAACATACAGCCACAAGATTCAAATGAGGCGATAACTATTTTGATAATCTTAATATTAATTACTTAATTACTTAAAGCAGGCAAATCGAACACAATCAGTTGCACTGTACCTCATTAGAGATTTTTTATTACATATATATCAACATGCCATAAAAGTTTTCTCATAATACGTAACAATACGTTGACAATACCATACGTTAAATAGTATATTAGATATTCATAGTTTATTATATATTATAATTTTTTTCTTTCTACTATTTTAAAACAGTTGAGGACTACAAAGAATAAACTTATTGAGAATATTTTTTACACGTTTAAGGCAATATTTTGTAGTAAAATATTTACTACTTTTATCACCGTAGTTACCTAAATGATTCAAAATAGTTATTTAATTTTCTGAATGAAAACTCTCCATTAAAAATTCCATTAGAAAGCAAACTGAGTGCATTTTTATTTGTCTTAACTAAATAAACAGTAAAAATAATTTTATTTGCTGCTTTCAGTGAATTATTTATAGGTTTTATGAGCAATGTTTAATCGCAGCAAATAAAGTTAACTTTGTTGGTGGTTCATAACTTGGTAAATATTAATGTCGTTTAAGTATTTTTAACATGTATATTATTGCTTTAAAATTCATATTAGCACATACGTTTTTGAAAGAAAAGTTTTTTTATTTTTAAGCTTGTCACTCATTGCAATTATCCATTTTGTCATTCTTTCAAGTTCCACATTTTAAGAGTACCTGCAACTAGTTTTACAATCTGAAAACAGTTCATGGAATGGAATGGAATGTTCATGGTATGTAACTTCCAGAACCATAAAATAATAATCTTCTTTTATCATTTTACTGTCATATGTATATCTTCGCAAGTACGAGTAATATAAAAAGAGATTTAATAATATTATAGTTTACTAAATAATACCCGGGGCCAGATGGCCGAGTAGCTAACGCTCTGGCGTTTGGTACCACATGTTTTGGGCTTGAGTGGCAGTGGGTCCATGGATGTTTGTAGTGGTTAGAATCCACTTTAAGCCATAGGTTCCGGTCTAATAGGATCATAGAGCGTTGTGGGGGTAGTGTTACTCGCGTCCGTAACCTATCTACAAGCTACACATTCCTCCTCGATAATGCTAAATGAGTAACGTCGGTGCAGCCCTTGCTTATGGCATAAAGATAATTGTCTCTGTATTGTCAGCTGCATTAGAAAAATATTTAACGTGAAAAGTAAACATCACTGTAAAAAACAGGCAAGAATTTTCTATTCACACCCTATTCGTCATTAAAATGTAATCAAACGTTTATAATTGTGCATCTTTACAATAAGAAATACGTTTCAATGTGGTATTTGACGGGCTAACTAAACTAGATTTTTAATTAATAAGATGACTGTAGACCGTTGCGGATAGGTCTGACAATCCTGGCTCGTAAAAAGAAAACTTGTCCTGTCTCGAAATCCACCAGTAAGCCTTTGGCCCACCATGGGGCTGTTGTGCATAAAGATTGCAATTATGGCATTGTAATTATGTATTGCAATTATGGCAAAAGTATTGAATGTTTCTGTATTGCCAGCTAAATTAGAATATCACTAAATAATTTCCGAATTCTAAAAACTGAGTGTGGTTTCGGTTTTAATTGTATTTTTCTTGAGGTGAATTAATCTATTTGTTGGGAAAAAAATAGAGTTGCTCATACTGTGATTAAAAAATGATATATTTTAAGTTTTTTTTTTTATTATAATTCTTAGGATTCTATCGAAAGTATTTTGTAATTAAATATAAAATTTATTGAGGGAAAAGTTAAAATTCTCAACGCTATCATTCACTTAAACAGAAAATAAACGTCACTTTGATTAATTTGTGAAACCAAATTCCGCACTCTTCAGAATTCATTCTTTACAACCAAATTAAAACAGACAGAAACAACTCTTCCCGAACAGACATTTCAATCCTGTCAGGAGAACATTTAGAACAATTCCTTTGTTGAGCCGACACGGCATCCTTTTTCTCAATTGAAACGATTCAGGAGGAACAACCAATTCATTCCCTAGAAAACACACCGAATCACTTCCACTTTGGTTTTTTTTTTCCTTATTTCTTCTTTTGAAAATTCTTTTCTCAACTCCCACCTTTTCTTTTTCACCCTCTCCTCAATCCAAAAAGACAATGGAAATTATTTTCCTTCCTAACAAACCAAAAGACACGAAAGATTCACAAGAAAACGAAAATGAAAAAAAATATATATATATATACGTATAAAACTAAGATGGAGAAAAAAATTATTAAAAAAAATAGAAGAAAATCAAAACCAGGTTTCACGCTTACCTTTTACTTGGTTGTGAGGGGGAGGGGTGGAGAAGAAAGGAGAGCACCTCCCCCCCTCCAAAACGCGTGTGGATTGATCGCGCCAAGAGAAGGCTTAACGAGCGAAATTAATTAACAGACTGGCTCCTCAGGGCGAGCCTATTAAAGATTCCGGGCAATTATTGGCCGCGCCATAAAAAATTCATTCGCTCTTCATCCCTCCCTCCCCAAGAACGCTTAGTGTTAATAAACTTTACTCTTTTGCTTTACGACACCTTTTGTGTGTCTCTCTACTTTCATTCTCTCTCCACCCCACCCCACCTCACTGACACCCTTTCGTTTGAATAATTAATGTTGTTTTGGCCGGGTTGCGTTGTTTTTCTTTTTTGGGAAGTTGTAGAGATTCCTTTTTTTTTTTTTTTCTTTTTTTTTCTTTTCGATGTTTCTAGTGTTTCAGGCGTTAACTCTTAAGTGTGAATACGAAGATTCAAAATATGTGTATTTCCTTACATACACATAATATTTGTGTAAATGGGATTATGTGTGTATATATATATCAGTTATATGTTTCTCTTATTCATATTATAATTTGCAATACACGAACTAAAATAATTCTTATTTTTCTATGCGATTAATTAATTGTTCTTCCACTTTCACAAATTGTTTGTTTACATAATTAATGCTATTTTGGTGGACACTTTTTTTTTTTTCTGCATGGAATGTGATTAATTTTCGAGATTTTTCTTTGCAGAGTTTCATTTTAAGGATTGATTTGCTTAAATACGTTTTATACATATAAACTATAATTTTTAATGTTTTAGGCTTCCTTTAATGATCTGAAAATTTGCTTTACTACATTTCTTCAAAGATCATCATCAATAGCCCGACAGTCCAGGGTGGGCCATGGCTTTCTTTTGAAGAGATTTCCATGCATTCCTCTGGGTGACAAGGGTCCTCAATTCTTAACCTTTAGCGCAGCAAAATCTTTTCTTAAATGCGTCTATCCACGCAACTTGGGTCGCCCTCTTCCTCTTTGTCCCTGTGGCTTTGCCAAAAATACGAGCCTTTTACAGGGTTTAAATAATTTATTCTAAATAATTGAGTAGCCCAGTTAAATCTATTGGTATTAATAAATTTTTATAAATTTCTGAATTGTACCGTCGTTTCGAACAATCACTTTCCCTAACACCTCCAAGAATAGCCATCAAAATCTTCCGCTCAAATGTGCCTCATCAGATCTTGCCAAAGTTCATGTTTCAGAACCATAGATCAAAATAGGTCTAATAAGGGTTTTAAATAACAAGAATTTAGTTTTTCTGGTTATAAACTGTGATTTAAACAGATTTCTTAATCCATGAAAGGCCTTACTAGCAATTCCAGGATCAAGTGAATCTAAATATTTATCAGCTGATAAAAAGCATTCTTTCCATTAATTAAAAGTCGTAATTTAAGGTATATGAATTAAAATATTGCGTCACGTGTCACATTTTATTTTGATGATTAATGTTGTTTTGGTCACATAGTTTTTCATTTTAGAAAATTGTAGTGATTATTACTACTATTCTTGCCCATTTATTTATTACTACTATTCTTGCCCATTTACTCTTAAGAATGAGTACGAAGAATTTAACATTATTATTATATTCACAAAAAGACTTGAATGAATTGGATTATAAGTATATGTTTGTAGAGATGGCCGTTGAAAGCATTCTTCTCATTATCATTTAAATTCTTAATTTAATCCAAAGAGAAAATAATTCCCATTTGTGAATTCCATTAAATTAATATAAAACCTGTTCCTCCAATTTCACTGACACTCATCAGTTAGAATAAATAAATATGCTTTTTTTTTTTTATGCTTGGGAAATGCAAAGATATTTTTATTTATTTATTTTTGTGCGTTGTTACGTCACGTGTTCTCTTACGTATGCTACGAACAACACCCCAACTGATGACGGATAACTTTTAGGGAGAATTATCCCCTTTATGCGTATAGCACTGGAGAGAATCGGGAAAAAAACTGTCATCATGCAGTTTGACTGAAGGTGTGAGTCTCTTATACACGTTATCAGAGTCACCATGAATTCTCTTCCTTTAGAAAGAAAGGGCAGTAGAGAATGTCACCAAGAGATTTGAAATGAGTCCTTCTACACATACTTGTGCGCGTTACCGCTGGACCACGAAATGGCAAACTTCTTGTTTCTGACTTTTTAGATTCAAATTTCTACAGTAGTATTAGATTCTAATTCCTTGATAAAATATTGTGAATTTATCATTTACGCGTTTTTTTAATTTTTGATAAAATTGTTGAATTCTGTTTAAAAGTATGTTATAAATTTAATAAGAATGATAAATCAATTCTAATATCTTTGGAAATAATTTCTGTAAACTTTTTTTATATTTAAAATTGCTCCAAAATAAAAATAATGATATATAACTATAGATTTAATATTTGGTATATTATTTCTCCTATTTTGCTTCTTTTTTTTTAATTATTAGGTTAAATAGAATGCTTAATACTTAAGCTTGTCAAAATTCACCAAGTTTTGAATACTGAAATCTTTGTATTTAGGATTCGTTTCGATAAATAATACTACTATGAACCTGTCCAAAATGATACAAAACTTTCTTAAAAACCGTTTTGTTTAGATATAGATAAACTCAACATTTATTTCAGATCAATTAAAAACGTGTTTTTTTAAACAAAATATTTTATTATTGAATTATGTTTTCTCTATAATAATTATAATAATAAAGAAGATTTTTAAATAAAAAAATCAGCATTTTCTGTAAAATAGCTTTTACCGCGATGAGTGTATTGCAGTAGCAAAGCCAAATGAAAAAATCACAAAGCCACATATATATATATAAATGATATATATAAAATATATATATATATATATATATATGAAAGTATTAAAAAAAAAAAATCACATGTATAAAGTACATAAACAAATTTTGTATTTTATATATATATATATATATAACTTTAAAATTTGTTTATGTTCAAACATTTATATTTGTCATTAAACTCAAAAGAGTCATTTTTTAATACTTTCATATAATAAAAATACTGAAATTTATTTAAACACAATTCTTAATATTTTGTACACAAATATTTAAGAAAAGCGATTTTATACATTGTTATGTAAAGCTGATTATGTTGGCTGCCCGAATATAATGTTAGAAAACAATTAATTTAATATTTTCTTTTCAAATTGAAATGAAAATGCACACATACTGTAAAAGCTTTACAGAGTTCCAGAAGTCTAGCCACTCGGCCATCAGGCCCTCGAATATTATTATAAATAACCATATCAAAAAACACATTTTTAAAATTTTAAATATAGCACAATTAATTGATTCAATTTAATTAATAGATGTTACTATAATTTTAAAATGAGTACAGAAATTGATTGGTATTAAACATTTCTATTTAATTTTTGCGCTCTACAAATTCGAGAACAAAATCATATCAATACAAGTTTTTTATTGATTTTTTTCAATTTATAATCCATCACTAGCAATTAATTAAAGTAAATTAATTGCTACGGATGTGTTATTAAACTTCAGTTTTATACCTGAACAAAAAGTTTTCGAACATTGATCTTTTACAAACTAGATCTTCTCTAATTTTCCTACAATTCGATTTAGCTACTTCCGACAGTTATTCCTCTTTCTTTTTTTTTCCAAACCCTCTTATCTCGATTATAAAATTTGGTGATTGGTCCATGTCCTTCCAGAGAGTATTCCCTTTCTCCTCCAACCACTCATCCCCTTCTGTCCCTCACATAAACCTAACAAAGAAAGAAAAAATTAAAAAAAAAAAAAAAAAAAAAAAAAAAAAGGCGGAAAAAGTTTCTTCTCTGATCAGGCATCATTTGTTCCAATAAAGGTTTTTCTTGCACTCTTATGATTAATGACTGATGTCCTTGATTACCAACTAAGTGCAGGACTTGGAAGTTTAAAATGTATGAAAAACCTTTATGTGAGTAGCAAAAATTATTCATTTTTTACATTAACTATGGGTTAGAGACAGCACTCTTTTGTTCTTTTTTTTTTTTTTTGTTCCCTGTCCTTCTTAATTTTTAGCCGTATACGTATCGCCATTTTTTTTTTCTGTCTTCCATACACCATTCTTCTCATCTAGCGTTCTATTCGGTATGAAATTACCTCTTTGTTTCACGGAGTTCAACCTCGTGCTAGGAATTAGCCCTTTTTTAATATTTTCTTTTTCTTCTTTTTTTTTCTTTTTACTTTTTTTCCCTCTCTCGTTTCGCGCGCTATTTTTTCTTCGGATGAGGATTTTTTTCTGAGCGCTATTTCCACGCCACGTTTGAATATTCACAAAGTCATTAGTAATTAACTCCCTTTGGATATTATTAATACGATCATTCTGTCGAACTCGCAATTATACATTGCTTTTTTCTCCTGGAAGTGGAATAATTATGGGATGCGAGCATCTTAACCGCCGTGATTATCACTTAACTTTGTTATTAACTTTAATGAAAACGGATCATTTTGTTTTCGCTCTGCCGACTTCCATGTCTGATTTTCCCGGGCACATGAAACTCATTACTTTTTTTTTTTTTTTTTCAATTTTTTTTTCGAGATAGTTTTTTTAACCCCTTACATTTGTGATCTCTGTATAATACTAATAATTTTAAAATTAAAAATGAAATCAAGATATTTTAAGTTCCTGATGGTAATCATATGGGCAGTAAAAATTTGAAAAATATGTGGGTTAAACAAATAATATATTTTCCTGGCTCTCATTATTTTAATTTATTTCAAAAGCAGATTAAAGATTTAAATGGGTTTTTTTAATATTGGTAAAACTAAAATTAATTATTTTACGAGCAATGCTATATTTGCTTAGATTGTTATGAATGTTTTAGTTTGTAATTATATTCTTAATAAAAAAAGATATTTTGTCAATAATTTATTATTTATTTTATCAAATAATTAATTAAAATATAAACAAACACGTAAACGACATTTAACTGCGTAAATTTTTGCTCTCGGTATAAAACGAATAATTTTAAAATTAAAAAGGAAGTCAAGACATTTTCAGTTCCAGATCATAACATTATGGCCAGTAAAAATTTGAAAAAAAATTTAGTTAAAAGAAAAATAATTTTTATGTTTTCATGCTTAATAATCATATCACTTAACTTTGTTATTAACTTTTCAATGAAAACTGTTCATTTCGTTTTCGCTCTGAAATTTTCCATGTTTGATTTCCCGGCACATGAAACTTTACTACAGTAAAATTTGAAAAAAAATTTTTAAAAAATATTTTTCAAATCTTTTTTGGACAGAGAGATTTTTTTTTTAACCACGTGAATTTGTGTTCTCATTATAATACTAATAATTTTAAAATTAAAAAAATCAAGATATTTTTAGTTCCTGATGGTAACAATATTTGTTATTAACTTTAATGATAATTGATCATTTTATTTTCGAAATGTTTGATTTCCCGGGCACATGGAACTTATTACTTTTTTTTTTTTTCAAATCTTTTTCGACAGAGAGTTTTTTTAACCACCTAAATTTGTGATCTCGGTATAATACTAATAATTTTTAAATATTTTCAGTTCCTGATGATAACATAATAGCTAATAAAATTTTAAAAAAAAGATGTAAGTTAAACAATCAATATATTTTCATGCATCTCATTATTTGAATTCATTTAAAAAGCAAATTTAAATTAAAAAGATTTTAAGTGGTTACTTTTTAATATTGGTAAAATTAACATTAATTATTTCACAAACAATAATATATTTGCTTAGATTATTATGAATGTTTTAATTTGTAATTATATTTTAAATAAGAAAGATATTTTGTCGTTAATTTATTGATTATTTTATCAATTAACAATGAAATTGATCATTTTGTTTTCGCTCTACCATTTGATGAAACTGATCATTTGTTTGATTTCTCGGGCACATGAAACTTATTACTTTTTTTTATTCAATCTTTTCTTCGACAGAGAGTTTTTTTTTAACTACCTAAATTTGTGTTGTCTGTATAATACTGCTAATTAAAAGATATTTTCAATTCCTGCTGATAACATAATGGACAGTAAAAATTTGAAAAAAAATGTTAGTTAAACAAACAATTTTTATGTTTTCATGTGTAATAATCTCATCACTTAACTTTGTTTAACTTTATTGAAAACGGATAATTTTGTTTTTTGCTCTGCCAACTTCCATGTTTGATTTCCCGGGCACATGAAGCTTATTACTGTTTTTCCTCAATCTTTTTTTTTCGACAGACAGTTTTTTTTTTTTTTTAAATCACGTGAATTTGTGTTCTTGGTATAATACTAATAGTTTTAAAACTAAAGACGAAGATATTTTCAGTTCCTGGCCATAATGTAAATGTAACATTATTAACATTTGATTATTTAATATGTTAATAAGTATGAAACGATCATAATAATATGGACAACGACTATACATATTGCCCTTATAAAATATTTTTTATTGTTTAAATAGCTAATTATATGACAATGCTTTGTAAAAAAATTGAAAATATAAAAATAAACAGTGAGTGAAATTATATAATTTTTAATAATACAAACATCGTCTAATAATTAGTACAAAATTTTTTCTATTTGTTGACAAATTGCTCTTAAATGGTTAATTTCAATTTTAATAGACTATAAAACGTAGCTGTAAGGAACTTAAAATTTGTGAAGTTTGCATGTAAGAAAATTAAATATATATAACTTTAAGAAATTTAATATCTCAATAAATATAAAATAACTTTTTAACAAACTTCCAAGCAATTTGTTTGTTAATTTATTGAAAACTAATATTAATCTTAAAATAACTTGTAAATCAGGCTTCTCTGTATGAGAAACCTACTAGATAAAGCGAATAATAATATAAACAAATATTTTGCGAACTTTTTTAAATAATTTAATTTTTAAAATGTGAATTGATATTCCACTTTTAAATACAGAAAATTATTTAATGGTTCATAGCAAAAATAATTTATTTTGCTATTGTACTTAATTGTTATTTTTTACAACAATTCAACTTTATATGTATATTTCTTTATATGTATACTTAATATGTATATTTTTATATGTATACTTCTGCTTTATATAAGAAATAATAAAAAAAATCTATACTAAGAATATATTTCGACTGAAATTTTATTGACAATTTTTAATTAAATTAAATCAAAATCGTTTCAATTTTAAATGAATTTTTACATAAAAAGAGATATAATATTCATATCTATTTTGTAAATAGACCAGAATATTTATTCCTAAACTAATACTTCAAATTATCTAAATTTAATAAAGAGAAAAATCTGTTCGTAAAATTAAAGCCAAAAGAATTATTTAGTGAGACAGCTGATTACAGAAGAATATGAACAGAAGAATAATTCCTCAACACTTTATAACAAACGAAAAACAGATTGCTTTCAAAGAACTTTTTAATCTATTGGAATATTTAGACATTATTCTATAGTTACATATTTCTTATTTATATACTATTTACTATTTTTATTTAAATACATATTGTGAAGCACTAGAGATCCTAAAACCCCTAAGGATGGATTACTTCACGGAACTTTTAAATCTATTCGAATATTTAGACAGTATGCTATAGTTATATATTTAAATAAGAAAACCCTACAGATCCAAAAATCCCTACAAACCTATCCCTAAAAAAATCCTACAAACCCTAAGGAGGGATTATTATTTCACGGAACTTTTAAATCTATTCGAATATTTAGACATTATGCTATAGTTATATATTTAAATAAGAAAACCCAACAGATCCTAAAAATCCCTACAAACCTATCCCTAAAAAAATCCTACAAACCCTAAGGGCAGATTAATTTCAAAGAACTTTTAATCTATTCGAATATTTAGACAGTATGCTATAGTTATATATTTAAATAAGAAAACCCTACAGATCCTAAAAATCCCTACAAACCTATCCCTAAAAAAAAATCCTACAAACCCTAAGGAGGGATTACTTCACGGAACTTTTAAATCTATTCGAATATTTAGACAGTATGCTATAGTTATATATTTAAATAAGAAAATCCTACTGATCCTAAAAATCCCTACAAACCTATCCCTAAAAATCCTGCAAACCCTAAGGGGGATTACTTCACGGAACTTTTAAATCTATTCGAATATTTAGACAGTATTCTATAGTTATATATTTAAATAAGAAAACCCTACAGATACTAAAAATCCCTACAAACCTATCCCTAAAAAATCCTACAAACCCTAAGGGCAAATTAATTTCAAAGAACTTTTAATCTGTTCGAATATTTAGACCTTATGCTACAATTCTAATGTTTAAAACTGCCTCTTCTAATAAACGAAATCCCTCGAAAGATTTACCACCTCGGCAAGAAATATTATTCTTATTTCCAAAAGAGATCCACCTCGAGTGAAAAGACGCGTCCCGAAATCCCAGATAAACTATCGGGCGGCAAAACGCGAGATCCTTTTCATTCAACCCTTGCTGAAGTAGATTGTTGGACAGTTCCAAACAGATGCTCCTCCAGTTGTCTTTTGATGCCGCTCTAAAAGAGTGTCAGTGTGCCAATTGGCCATCAACAGTTAAAAAAATGCGCCCCGGACAAGTTTTCCCTGTGTGCAAGGAGGGAAGAACTTTTACGCTTAAAAAGTACTGAGGATTGGGAACGGATTTCAAAGGGGCTATTGTGGCGAGAGAGGCCACCGTATTTTAAAAGAGCTCATTCAAATTGAAAAGGTTCTCTCTTCTCCTCTTTGGCAAAACTAAAGGTAAGCCTGGAGTGGTTTTCGAACGGTGCTTCAAGCCACTCGAATATGCCATCAGGTTCGAACGCCTCTTTGCACGATATATCGTTCCTTTAGCGGCGATCTTCAAAGGGAAAAATCCGGGAGTTCTAATCGACGCCGCAGTCCACTCCCCCTATCCTCCTCACCATTTAAAAGTTCTTTATTTCTTTTTAACGGGGGTTTCAAAATGATGATTTGTGGAGAAAAGTTTTCGCCAAACTTTTACCCCGTGTTACTACTACTACAGAGTTGTTCTTTTCCTTGCTTGCTTCGCAGGAAAATTTCTGTGTTTCTCTCTCTCTCTTTCTCTCTAGAGCCAGCAGAAAGGGAGACTTTAATTTTCGAGTTTTAATGAAGCAGTTTTGAAGAATTGGATTAAAATCTTCCCGGCGATGAAGTGTATATATTTTTCGCCTCCACGCCAATTGAAATCTGAAGTGGTTGCGCTTGTCAAACGGCGGGGTAATTTTTGCGAGGTTTGCTGTGAATGTAATAAGATCTGGCTTTTTATTCGACTTGTGGTAACCTTGTTCAGATAATTCTTCCGATACTGGGTTTCAGACTATAGAAAGGAAGTTAAATGCCGAAACTCTTTAAATTAAAGCCTTCTTAAATGATTTGAAAGGAATAATCTTAAAGAGGTTTTGAAGCTTACTTTAAATTTTCTGAATTAAATTAAAACTCAATTCCTTTCATTTGTGGTTTATGCTACTTTGAACGTAATTTTGTTACGATTGATCTTTGAATTTTTAATAGTCATATTTTAATGTTGATAAATTCTACTGACTGTAGTTTCATATTATTAAAATTCTATATGCTCTTTATGTGTAAAAATAATATACTTTTGATTTAAAGTTTTTGTTTTTCTTACTATATAGTTAATAACATCAATAATAAATTACTTTCATTACTTTACTTACAACAATAATTTAATCTTTATGATGAAAAACAATAATGAACAGGTCTTTTCATTCATTTTTGTTCAGATAAGTCAAAATTTCTTTTTATTTATTTTTTATTTAATACGTGAAAGAGGACCTGATGGCCAAGTGACTAGCACACTGGCGCTTGACGAAATAGGTATCGGGTTCGAGCTCCAGCGGTGGAATGTATTTTTGTTAGTGTTTCGGAATCCTCTTTAAACCGTAGGTCCCGATCTAATATGATTGTTGGGCATAGGGCTGACAACTCTACCCCATAAAAAGAAAACATCTTCGTCTCAAAATCTGTCAGTAGGCACGATTTGGCCCACCCTGGGTCTGCTGCGCCATTCAGATGATGATGAGAAAACATTATACAGAATCAAAACGAAGACTTTAATTAACAATTACTCAGAATAAGTATAAAATGTTCATTTAGAACAGAAAACTCAATTAGTATTCTCTTTTCATTGTTTATACTCCAAAACTGCAGAAATTTTAGTATTCGTAATGAAAATAACAAGAAAGAAAAACGATATTATTTAAAATATAAAATGTCGAATAAGAAAGTTGAAGAATTTAGATCTTCAGCGAAAAAATCAGGGAGAAGGGGTAAACAGTTTTTATGAATATGTACGAAGATCGATTTACTCAAATTTCTGTACCTTCAAAAGTAAAGTATAGTTTTGCTTGTAGCTCTACTGTCACTGTGTGCACACTTTAGCTAATTAGACCGGGATCTACAGTTTAACGTGGATTCCGAACCGGGATTCCACCGGGAGTCGAACCTGAAGCCTGTGGTACCCAAGGCTAAAGCGCAAGTAAATTGGCCATCTGGATGCAAAATAACGCATAAGAAAAATAGTACACATTCATAAGATGTTTTAAACGTCACAAAGCTTAATTTTCTCAACTGTTCTAACAATTACTATCACACTGACTGATGGGTTGCTTTTATTGCTTGTAATAACTTCATAATCGATATTAAATACAATATTGAAAACTAAAATTAATCACAAATTCAATCATCAATATACTTAATATGGCATATTTCCTTTTTTTCACAATCTTAAAAATAAATTTCGTACAATATCGCTTGTATTTAGTTTTGGTAAAATGTTTTTAAGTAGAATTATTAATTAGTATAATTATGTTATTGTATTTACAGTGAAAGTGACGAAGAACAGAAAGGCGACTAATAAAGGACGGACATCCATCTAATTGCTAGCTCGTGCCTGTAACCACCACGGCACCTGGTCGCTTAGCAGCGATGATCTTAAAAGCGTAAAAATCTTTACAAATTACAATTTCAATTTTCTAAGGAAATCGATAAAAAGTGCAAACTATTATTTTGGTCAATAAAAATTCTGGTTATGACCAACTTGTAGTGTGCATCTCAACGCGAGCATGAATCTCAAAGTCAAGTCAAATCCAGTTATGCATCTCAATCGCATCGGTAATGGACAGTTCGGGATCTAGTAGTTCGGATCTGTAAGCTAGATTTCAATTCAATTTATTCTAAACTTTTTTTCCAGATTTGAAAATTTACATTCTTATTCTTATGTAAAATAATTTATGGGAATTTAAGTATTCAAATTACTATTTTGTAAACAAATTTAATACAGAAATCTGAGTTGAATTTATTTCTGAAAAAAAATTAGAATAGTATTTCTATTTACTACTAGTCTGTTTTTATATTATTCTAAGTATGGGTAGTTTGCTTTTACATTAATTATAATAAAAAATATAACTCATTCATAAAGTGCTTCATTAGCCAAATGCAGACTTATTAAAAATGTTTTAATTGTTATCAACTATTTAAAAACCAGAATTCTACTCAATGTAAAACAAATTAAAATCCTTGGAAAATAAAAAAGTTACGTTTGGATAGGATGTTATAAAGATAATATTAAATTGATCATTTAAAGAATAATTTATGAGAATTATGATTTCAGGAAAGTTATAATTGTAATTCAGTAAATCCTTTTGTAAATGTACATGCTTTCTTTTAAACATTCTGTTTTCTTTTCTGTAAAGGATCTGGATTTTTTAGTATTTCCGTTTATTACTAGACTGTTTTTATATTATTCTAAGTAGGGGTAGTTTATTATATTAAGTATAATAAAAAATAGCTCATTCATAAAGTGCTTCATCAGGTAAATGCAATTTTATCAATAATGTTTAAATTGATTTACTATTTTTAATACATAATATTATATAATTTATCAACTATTACTATATATTATCATATAATTTATCAACTATTTACAAAAACCAAATTCCATTTAATGTAAAACAAATTAAAACACATGCAAAATAAAATTTACTTTTGGATAAGATGCTAAAATATTAATTGTTAATTTAAAGAATAATTTATAACAAATATCATTTCAGGAAATTCATAACTGTAATTCAGTAAATTCTTTTATTAATTAGGTACATGTTATCTTTAAACATACTTTTCTTTAAAGGTTGTGGATTAAAGATTAAGCACGCTTTACATATGATACAAGCATTAATATTATTTAAATGCTTTTCTTTAAAACGTTTACATAGATTTTTACTTTGCATTGTTTGTTTGTACTTTAAGTATATAGTTAAAAAAAATATGTAATCGATAAACTTGTAGATATCTTGATTTTTTTTTATAACTAATTTTTGAGTTAAAAACGCTTTGATTTTTTTTTAATGATTATGCTTGTGTTCCGATATTCTTTTTATAAGAATGTTTTCAATAGTCGAGATAAAAGTTATTAAGAAACAATTTTTAAAGTTTCCTCAATAAAATTATAACAATTTACTTTACCGACCGGTTCTGAAACTATTGTCCCAATCATGAACTAAATCAATATCAAAACTGTTAAAAAAATCCGAAATACTTTTTAGAAGAAGAAGAAAAAAAAAGAAAAACACCCTTAAAGTGAAATTGCTTCCTTCGCACATCATTTCTGACAAGTAGGTCCCATTTAGGACGACGCTGGCACACAAACATTTAAATTCCATTTCTGCTTTTTCTGATAAACCGGTTGCCGCACGCCTTTTGTTTTTAAAAAGCAATCAAAAGAACCGCATCCTTTCCGTCCTCTCTGATGCTTTATTCTTCTTCCAGGGGGCGATTAGCACGAAAACGGAACCGATTGTTTGTAAATTCTCATTTCAATCGAACAGTTGCTTTGATAGATGGAACCTCCTCCCGCAAAAACACGAAATGGGGTCCTAACCAGGGATTGCAAGGGGGACAGCAGCCGCTTGTTCAAATTGCTCTCTGAAAAGAAAGCGTAATAAATTGAAAGGGTTTTTGCAGGAGCCCAGAGAGAAAGAGGGTTGACAAGCTCCTAAACGACGCGGGGACTCGGTAAGAAAAACATTATTTACCAAACCCAATCGTCCAAAGACACAAGGAAAAAAAAGGATAGAGAGAGAAAAAAAAGAAAAAACAAAGAAAAGAAAGCAACAACAGACGAAGAAGCAGATGAAACAATTTTCCTTTTCGGACCCCCTACCCCTCTACCCCCTACATTCCCCAGTTCGATATGAGGCAAAAATTTCCATAATCCATAATAATTCTCCAAACTTTGCGGACGAAATTTATATCGGTGAAGTATTTTTGCATGCGATTTGGTGGCCGTTATTATTGCATCCTTACCCTCTACACCCCTTGCTCTACCCCGCGGTCCCGATCAAACATGGAGTGGAGAAGAATTTTTTTCTTCTCTCTCTCTCTCTCTCCCTCTCTGTTTCTCTGCGTCCTCATTACTTTGAAACTCTGGAATAAAAGGGGGAACTAAGCGGCAGGGTTAAAAGGGTATAGACTGGGAGAGAGGGGAGGGCGTTCCCCTAACAATAATATCGCACGGGACCCCCGGTCATGTTATTTCCTTTGTTTTGAAGAAGGTTGGAGATGGAAGGGGGTAGGGGGTGGAGCGACAGTGTAGGTTAGAATGAAGCTTTGGGTGTATGACGAAATGAATTCTTAGCAAACTTATTTGGAGGAAGTTTTCGAAAATGTTTTATGTAGCGGGCACACACGTCGTTGTGTGTGTGTACGAGAACCTCTGCAAATAATTCAGAATCTTTCGTACCCATTCGAGAGAAATGTCGCTTCGGTTTGGTTGGAGAGCAAGTTTGGTTAAAAAATGAATACAGTTTACTTATCTAGAATACTTTACAAATACTTCTCTGTATTATTATTTCATTTATTATGGAACGTTTTTATTTGAAGCTCATAATTTGAGTTTTTGTTAGTTATTTAAATTTTCTCCAAGAAAAGGAAATAAAATCATATTATATTTTTGGTAAATTTCTTTGCAATAAGTAGAATGTTTTATGTATTTTATAGGTTCCTTTTGTAATATTTCAATTAAATTACGTTCTTTTTCTAAATTACTATAATTGGGGTTAAAATAAAGCATACTTCTGTCGACGGTTCGAATCTAGGAGGGCATGGATGTTTGCGAGTGGTTCGGAATCCATCTTAAACTGTAGGTCCTGGTCTAATAGGATCGTAGAGCATTGTGGGGGTAATGTTACTCGCGTCCGTAGCGTATCTTCAAGCTTCATGTGCCCCCTGAGTAGTGCTAAATGAGTAACAGCGGTGCAACCCTTGCTTATTGCTTAAAGATAGTTGTCGAAGTACTTGTCAGCTGCATTAGAAAAAAAAAGACTTGATAGTAAGACAGATAATTTTTTAGTAATGCATTCAAAATGTTTTCAAAGTTTCATTTGAAGATTTTTCATTTGTTGAAATGTGATTATTTTCTTAAACTAGGGAGCGTTTTTGACTACGAATCATAATTCGATGACAATCTTAAGAATAGACCTTTATTTCGATGCGTTAATGTCGCCTATTAATGATGTAAATATACAGAATTCCCTGAAGACTTTGAAACACAACTGCTCTATATATGATATGGAAGATATGATGTTTAACACTAAGCTAATAGTCGAACTTAGTTAACATATCGTGTCCGTCATTCTCATTAAAGTCGTTTTATGAATTGTACGAAAATCATTTTAAGAAATATGCTACGGCATTAAGAATGGTAATGTCGTTAAATAAATATCATTTTTATTGAGGATAGGACTAATATATTATTTATTGTATGAGTTTTATCCATTTTATTTATAATATATTATCCAATATTTCATTTTACTCTTAGGTATTTTTTTTTATAATTTAGATTTAATATTTTTTCATTTATATTGGTTTATTATTTTGTTGTATGGTGGAATTATAGATAGATATTACAATAATTCCTTGACAGAGATAATTGTCTTATTGAGCAAAGATATAAGCTGATTGCATGCAGATGGTATAATATGTCGATTTCTCCTTGATTTATAGATCTATAATTTCTCCCCTAGGAGATTTCTAAATTGTAATTCTGTAATCTTCATTGTTATAAAGAACAATCGAACAATTATTTTATCGTAACAAAATTTGTTATTGTTATCAATGAAACTTAAAAAAAAAGTTAAATATGACAAGTTCTTCATTAAATGCGTAAAATCTTGAATTATCTCATTATTTGTATTAAATTAGATAATTAGAACTAAAATATTTTTCTAACATTTGAATTTTTTTAGTTTTTCTATTATGTGTTTTACTTATTTTTCAAATCTAAATTTTGTTTTTTTTTTTTTTGTGTGTGATTTTCTTTGTTAATATGCTTTATAAAAGAGCAATTATATATTCGGAGGCTTACATTGTTGAAGTAGCTTTTAAAAATATTCTATACGGGTATGGGATTTTACTTTATATGGATTTTAATTTAAATCTAAAGTTATAGTTACTATTCTTGACTGATCAAACTGATAAGAAAAATTCCAATTTAATTTTCTGAATTATGGAATTAACATTGTATAAGAGATCAAATATAGAAAATGTCCATGAATAACTGCAGCTAGCATATAGGAGGATACTCTTTGGTTCAATCAGGTTGCTTCAGGTGTTTTACCCACACACCAACGCGATATGGAAGAATATGATCTAAGTATCCTTTAGAGTTTTTGAGCTTTTGGGAGTGCAACGTTGACCCATCTCCTCGTTAGTGCACCCTGGACAACGTTCTTGTGACGGAAAAGTGGTCTGCAGCTTCTGAAAGTTCTTTTTTTCAACATATATTCTAGGATAGATTAGATAGAGGGATTATTTTGTTTGTTTCCCAAGCCGCAATGCAGGCTATTAGTTTAACCTAAGCCACCCTCATCAGAGGAAATTTCTCAGTGTCCCAGTGACTTTAAAATGAAACGAGTAGTATTTCAGTGGATACCTGGCCACTGGGTTTTTGAGAACGAGCAAGCCGATTGTCTAGCAAAAAGAGACTTCGGTACTGTCACTCCATTCTATAAAAGTATATATCAAACAAATAATGGCTGAAAGTCATAAGTTGCAAACTCAAGATGAGAGTCAAAGCGTTTGAGAGTTCACGATCTTTTAATAATACCCAGAAATCCGCGACGACATGCTGTCGCCCAGTTCCGAATTCTGACTGGCCATGACTACCTAGCACAGCATATCCATCGCATTAAAATCTTTTCGAACCCTGGCTTCTCCCTATATAATTCTGCAGATCCAATGTACAGAGACCACCTCCAACGATGTGAGATACTCGACGGCGACTCGGAGGGACATCATTTTACTGGCGTGTGAGAGAACTCTTAAGGGAATGACTTCCGTCATCTTTGTATGTTTAAGATGTTTATTCTTTTGTATTTGTTTTTGCCTTGCTATTTTTTTACTTGTATTTGCTTTGACATTGGAAATAATAATAATAAAAAACCCTTTAGAAAGGCATCATTTCCACCACTCAAGATATGCAGTAATGGAGACCCGTATATAAAATTATATAAAATTACCCAAGAATAACTTCTCACTGCTGTCGTTATATATAATTCTTAATTATATATATAACGACTTCTTTGCCCTCTTTTATTCTGTTTCTATCGTGAATATTAGTTTCTTATGGAAATACTCGCGGTCGTACTAAATTCTCGTTTCCTCGTGAATAGTTTTCACTTAAGGTATGTATTAATGGAGAACCGTATGTAGAATATATAAAAACTGCCCAAGAATAACTTCTCACTGCTGTCTTTATGCATAATTCTTAATTATATATAACGACTTCTTTGCCCTAGTTTATTTTGTTTCAATCATGAATATTAGTTCTTATGGGAAATGCTCGCAATCATACTAAATTCTCATTTCCTCGTGAGTAGGTTTTCACTTTCACAAAACTCAGCAAATTATTTATCGTCTCACGTGAAGCCCATTCCAGGGGCTCGCACAGATACTACTAGCAGAAAACAAATAAAACACAACGAGACTGAAACAAATCATCGGTTGCTAAATATAAAATGTTGAGCATTTTTCTTCCGGCAAAGCGGCAGTATATCTTTCATTCCTTGAAACCTTTTAAAACAAAACACGGGAGGGGGTGGGCGGGGATGGGAACGCGGGAGTCAAAAAATGATGACAAATACGCCGGGCTTACAATTTTTCCGTCTGCAGCGGAGTCCGGCGTCGAATGCGCCCTGGCATTGCTGTCAGACGGGCATGTTACATGTCATACACGGGCGGCGAGTCATCCATCAGACGCATGTCGCCAGAAGTCAGTCTTCCTGGCGATCCCTCCCCGCCCCCACCTGTCGTGCGAGCAGTCTCTCCATCCATCTTAGCTCTTTTCGTTTGCTGCCCCCCCACTTCTAAACGCCCCCTCCCCTTCCTATCTTTATTTATTTTTTATGAAAAAAAAATTAAAGAGTACAGTAGTGTGGGTGAGTTAAAAATAAATAAATAAAAATGAATTGAGAGGATTGTTGCTGGGAAAAAAAAAAAAAAAAAGTGGAGGGATGAAGTCGTCCATGTTGAGAATGTCGGAATGGAAGTCTCACGAGAAGCAGTTCTTTTGGGAAATTTATTACAGTGAATGGGGCTATCAATTGCTTGTTTTGTTGGCGGGGGTGGGGAATTGGAGATGAAAAAGTAGGATACGGGCACATAAAGCAACAGAGGGACAATGTAACGGATAGAGAGAAGAAGAAGCTTTTCAACAGTTTGTTCTCTGGGTGGGTGATCACCTGGTATGGCGTAAAGAAAATACAACCATGCTTTTTATTTTGAAATATTATCTAGGGATTTAATTAAATATAAACCATGAATAATATGCATGAATCTTTGTGTGATAAGAATTATTTAAATTTAAACCAACAAAATTGAGGTGTGTGCCATGCGGCTTACAACTTAAATATAAAGTTGTAGTGTGGTTTGTCACTCTACGGTCATCTTGTGCACACCAGGGCTATACAGGCCGGGACCTACAGTTTAATGTGAATACCGAACCCCTCACAAACATCCATGCTATTAGCAGTATTTGAACCTGAAGCACCAAAGCCCATAGTGCTAGCCGAATGTCCTTCAGGACGCCCTCCCACTAGGAAGCCTGATTATCGCTACGAAATGTTCTTATATATATGCTTTACGAACATTCCTACTTTAACTATTTTATTTTTAAAGTATAGAAAACACATTCATGTACATTATATATATATATATATACATTATACATATATATATATATACATTATACATTGTAGTTTTTGTTCTAATGCAGCAGGCATTATAGAGACAGTTAATCTTTATCCCCATAAGCAAGGGCTGCACCGCTGTTACTCATTGAACACTACCCAGGGGGCACGTGCATGTTGAAGATATGCTACGGACGCGAGTGAAAGCAGGTACACTTCAACAGACCCCTAGTGGTGCGTATAGAATAACGCTGATTCTACTAAATATTAGTTGTTCTGGTAATGAATGACATTGAGTCAAAGTTTAATTGATCCAACATTGAAATATAAGAGCAATAAAGATATTACAAATAGGAATATATTTTTTAGATAGCGTCTAAGAAAATGGAATCAAATTTACTAACGATGTACCAAGTTTTGATTTTTAACTCATAAACTTAATGAAGTAATCACACATATATAAACAATTTAAATAATTTATTTGTTCGAACTAAATAAGAAAATAATTAATTGAGCAATTCTTCTTTAATTACTTTAATTTTTTAACAGGTTCTGTAAAATATGAATTTCTTTAATTCGTAGTTGCATTTCAACTGTGAGAAAAATTATTCTTAGTTGTTTTTCAAGTTAAAGTATTGCTCTAGTCCTGTAAATTAGATTCAAAGAAAAATACAATATGATTTCAAACAAAGATTTGTAACAACTTAAATTATTCTGTTATATTTTTATAAAAAAAAATTCTTCCCAAGATTATTTAATAATTCATCGACATAATTTAGGAAACAGAAATTAATAGTTCTTTATTTATGAAAGAGGAATTAATAGTTTTCAATAATTCTCTCCCATGAGATGCAGTCAATTATCATGAAAAGTTCTTCCTGTAGGTGATAATCCTCTCTTCACATACTGTTCGTGGTGTAAAACATCTAATGTAAATTATTTTTAATATGATAATTTTATTGCACGTAAAATTTTGAGATCTGATAATAAATGACTCGTCATTACCCACGATTTTTCATAAAATATTTACGCGTGGTAAAAGTTCTTTTATAATGTTATGTAAAATATTGTTAATAACAATTTTTTGATCTAATTATTATAAGTAAGACCGACAAATGACCCCGCAGTAACGTCTGTAGCTAGAATACCGGAGGACTCTGGTTAGAATCTATTTTCGGCGTCCTTTGCTGCTCCTGCTTTCAAAAACAAGGAAACTGGATGGTAGATGGGAAAGGGGTAGTAAGTATCTCGCATCGACATTAAAGCAGCCTGGCGGGAATTTTTCGAGTTTTCTCTCATATGATACCCAAACTCGCGAGTTATCTGTGAAAGTACTATGTGATCAATTGGCTAGCTCTCTGGCCTTTGGTACCACAGGATTCATGCTCGAATCTTGGCAGTGGCAAGGATGTTTGTGAGTGATTCGGAATCCACGTTAAACTGTAGGTAGCAGTCTAATTAGACTTAAAGTGTGCAAAAAAAAAAAAATGACCGTAGAGCGACAAACCAAACCGTGAAAGTCCTACAGGAAGCAAACTTCTTCCTTAATCCTCCGTCGGTAGTCTGTTTTAAACATTAAACCCACAGATAGACGGGAAGAAAAAACAGTATTAATATATTAACCTTAAAAAAAATTCCTTAATTTCACTTTCTTGAAAGCAACTCTCTAAGGCAAAACTAATGCAGAGTCCGTTTCCAAACAAAGATACGCCATCTCGGAAGCGCGGCAGGGTGTGCGACCTCCCACCGTTCGCGTTCCCGCCAACACCTGGCCCGGTCTCCACGCTGCCATCAAAAATGAGAAATTTTCTTTCTTTTTCTCTCCTCAGTCTGTCTGTCACGACGTATCGCTGCCGCATCAGCTATTCATGAGGCACGGGACGACGGCTAATTGCATCGGGGTGGATTATTTATGCACACTCTGCATCTTGCATGAGCCTTACCTGTTGATAGGGCGCTCGCTCGGCGGGCGAGGTTTTTAACACTTTTCGCATGGCCTTGTCAAAAAGCGGAAATTACAGTTATTTTGGATCGCGGTGTCGATGATGAACTTTTCTGATGAAAGTCTGAAGGAGAAATAAATAAAAAGTAGCGTTTTTTAATGGAGGCGATGTAAATGTTTCGAGTTGATGATGGATCTAGTTATGCTAACTAATGTAAGTAGTTTTGGAAGTGTCGTGTGTTTTAGTAGCTATAATGATTGAGATCGGCATAGAATGTTACAATTTGCACGAAAATAGCAATTTTTAAAAACATATGTGCTTCAAAATAAAAAGGAAAGAATCTTTGTAAATGTTTTATACATGCATAACGAAATTTTATTGAAAATTTAAAAATCCATATTTTAAATAGTTTTCTGATATTTTTTATTAAATTTGAAGGTGATAATTAGGTAATTAATAACTGTTTCTTTTGGATCGCTTAGTTAAGAAAATTTGTAAACAGCAAGAAATTTTCTTAGGCACTTTAAAAATATGTATATATTAATACAACATTAACATTTGATATTTTCCTATTTATTGTTGTGGCGGCCTGATGTCCAACTGGCTAGCACTCTGACCTTTCGTACCACGGGCTTCATGTTCAAATGCTGGCGGTGGCATGAATGTTTGTTAGTGGTTCGGAATCGGGGCCTGAATGGCCGAGTGTCTGGCGCTCGGTGCCACAGGTTTCCGGCTCGAGTCCGAGCGGTGCCACGGATGTGTGTAGTGGTTCGGAATCCACTTTAAGTCGTAGGTCGTGGTCTTACATGACCGGAGAGCGTCATAGAGACGATTTAGACTTCTCACCCACATCATTCCCAAACTGTATAGGTTCACCTCAGCTCTAGGCATAGTGATGTGGTGTGGTGTAGTAGTAGTGGTTTGGAATCCCCCGTTAAATTTTATGTCGCTGTCTGATTAGCCTAAAAAATAACGAAAAAATGCTCAAAATGACCGTAGAGCTGCAAACTATTTATTGTTGTTAACAATTTATACGTTCATGTATTTAATATTTAAAAATGTTATGTAGAAATGAAATTATGCTTTCTACAGCAGCATTTCCTACAAATTAAAATTTAATAATAACTATATTTGGATAACCTTTTTTTATAACTCGACGATTAATTTTTTAAAAATATTATATTAACTCAATGGGTATGGTTTACATAAAATAACCTTTCCTAAATTTCTACGAGTTTAATAGCTTAAAAACTAAACATTAATTTACTACATTTCAAAACGATAAAAAAAAAAAAAATAGATTTGGTCGTTTATACAAACTGGGAAAACTCTTTTCCGCTCTTCACATTGATTCGACAATGTACGTCCAGTAACATAAAAATTAAAATAAAAAATAAAAAGAAAGCCACAAAAACCCAACAAGCAAAAATTGAACTGAACGAGAGAACTCCAGCACACCATTGTTTTACGACCTCCCTAACAATTACTTCACCATAAAAAGTGCCCTCTGAAAATGGCCATCGTCCTAATTTCCACATTTGTACGCAGACGATTCCAAGGGGGAGGGCAAGGGGGTGGTGGAGAGCGTTATGCAAGTCAATAAAAATCGGCAACTCATGGCTGTAGCAGCGGCGCACAAAAGAGAAGTCATAATTCTTTGTCAAAGGGCAGTTGATAAGGCGAGGGATAGGGAAGTCCCAGGATGGGATTGAAGAATCTCGCGCCATTGTGAAGTTCCTAGATGACAGCCACCCCCAGTATCTATTCCCTTCTATTTTTCTCCCCTTCGGTCTATTTTTATTGTTCACCCTTTCATGGGAGTTCTTCATTGACACCATTATTATTCGTCTTAAGCATGGGGGATGACATGCGTTATCTTGTTGCTGGAGAAGGCCATTGTTGCCCTCCGTGCAAAAGGGTTGCTTTTAAGAGAATGAAAAGGAAGGATGGGGAAGAAGTAGAGTGATGGGTGCGTGTGTGGAGAAAAAATGCAGCGTAAATCTGTGTGGTGTTTTTTATATTTGTGGCACCAGAATTGAGATTTGTGAAAGAGTGGGTTTTGCTTGTGGTTTTAAAAAGAAATTGGAGATCATCGGATCGGTTGCGTTCAGGGCTCTTAAATGGATATAAGTGTTATAGATCATTCTGTAGACCATTTGTGTATGGATATTCTCTCTTGGTTATCAGTGGCAATTTGTATAAGGAATAAACTATAAAAAATCTTCATATTGAAATGGTATTTCATGTTAATTTTACACTTTTTAACCTCTAAGAAAAGAGTAAATATTAGAAACTAAAAAATAGGGGAAAACTAAATGATAAGTGATTAAGTATTGTTCTGTAGCTTTTATTTTTTTCTGGAAATTTATATATTTTTCAGTAGATTAATAAGAAATTTTTAGTGGCATTAATCAAAAAATCCTTCATACGATATTATGCAGCATAAAAGAAATTCCTTTACATTACCTTATCAAACTATATGATCTGTTAAGGGATGTAGCTCTCCAAGAATAAGATTCAAATTTATCTCGAGAATAATGACTGAATCAGCAAAAACTTTGAAACCTAAGGAACCTAATTTTAAATTATTTTGGATAAAATTTATCACTAATATGCAATTTATTCTTTGCATCAATATATTTTGTATAAAAAGTTTTTAATAAAAAATTGTAGAAATAATATCCAGATACTTCTAAACTGCGTTTTTCTATTCTATGTACATTCAAATCGAATCAAATGAGTAGATTTTCAAATTATTTTTAAACTTTCTTCTAATAAACAAAATTACAGTAATTAATCTTAAGTTTTAATCGTTTTCCTAAAGAAAATAAATTAGAATCCAATAATACTTCCAACATTATCTAAAGGCATTTTAACAATAACTGCAGATAAAACCAAAATATTACTTATTATTTTAATATTAAAAACCATTCGTTGCTTATAGAAGTTTTAAAAAATGAAGATCTATTGCAGGATTATTTCTTTATTTTATATAATTTAACCCTGAGATGTTTACACTTTTGGAAATTCATGGTATTACTATAACCAAACCTCCCCTTTACTGAATAGATTTTAGACTAGTCCGATTGTTTCAATCGCAATTTAAACTCAACTGATATTCAAATCCGCTTTTCGGTGGAATCTATCGACCTGCGGGTACAAACAGTTCACTCTGGGGTTGCCGTCAGACCCCCAACTCCCTGGCTATTCGAGAGTAATAGATGCTCTTGTGAATATTCGATGGTCAAATTTCACTAATAGCGGTGGCAACGCTGCTGATAAGCTCGATAACCGGGATGCCAAACATTGCGGGGTAAACTTTTACACAAATCTTACACTTCCCAACCCATTTCCATTCCGTCTTTTTCAGTTCATATGGGAAAAGAGAGGCATTCAGAACAATGAAGATCCATTTTCTGGTTTTCGATATTTCGCATTTTTTCAGTCTAGCAGTTTTTTCTTTGTTCATGTGTGTTTTTTAGGTTTTTCTTTGTTCATGTGTATTTTTTAGGTTTTCTTTTTCGGTTTATCGCCTGTGCACTGTACCATAATTACGAAGCTTTACACCCTGCATAAAGAATCGATTTAGATACAGGTTTTTTTATTACTTTTTTACTTTTGCTTTTGCATACATGCCGGCCACTTAAATTATTAATACATAATAAATTATAATTTATTATAATTATTAATTATTATATTATAATTAATAAAAATATATTTTTAATTTTATTGTTTTTATATTTAAAAAAAAATACTTCTAAAAGTACTGCTTTTTGTATTTTTTGGAAAGGAAGGAGGGTAGCTCTCACTTATCATTTATTTAGAATTTAGATTTTCTAATTTAGATAGCGTTTTTCCATTATAATTTATTGTTTTGTAGCTTTTATTACCATGATTAATAATAATAACATTTTGTTTATTTTCTCCTTCTTTAATTACATTACAGACTTGAGCCTCCAACACAACAGCTCTCCATCTGTCTTGCTCCAATGGCAATCTCTTCCAGTTAATAATTTTCAGTTGTCTTAGATCCTCTTCGACACTATCCATCCACCTGTCCCTTGGTCTTCCTCCTTCCTATTGTCGAACAGTTTACATAACATAATCCCTTAATGATGTTTCCCTCATCTCTGCGATGTGCATGTCCTAGCCAGCGGATTCTTTGTGATTTCATGTATCTCACAATGTCTCTATTTTCTTTAGGTGATCAATTTCTTTGTTTGGTCTTCTAATTCGTATATTATTGTCAACTCTTTGTCCAAAATTTTTTCTCAGTCTTCCTCTCAAAAGCCCTGATGTAAGCCAAGTTCTAAGCGTTTAATGTCCACGTTTCTTCGGCATACATGACAATCGGCCTTATTAAAGTCTTATAAATCAAAAGTTTTTTTTTAATCAATCTGTTGTTATACAACTTTTTATTTGCGTAAAATGCTCGATTACTGGCTTGTACTCTTTCACATGCTTCTCTACGTATACTATTGTCATTACTTAAGATAGTTCCCAGATATTTGAAAACATTTTGTTTATATTTATCAATATCGACAGAGATGGCCACAGATTTTGTAAGTAGTTTTCTTGTGTTAAAATAGGTATATTTTTTACACAAATCCTTAAACGAATACTAATATATTTAATTATTTTATTATTTATGCTTTCAAAGAAAAACTTCAAATTGTATTATCACTGACATAAATTTATTCGTAAAATTTGTTTCCAAAAGCTTAATGTTTAAAATTCTTAAAACAAATATGTTTGAATGCGTTATTTATATTTTTTTAGTATTTTTGAAGAATATTTATTAAAAAATTGAGAATATGATCATATGTAGCTAAAGTAGAATAAAATGTTTATAGTAAAGCATTTATAATAAAACTGGGAATATAACACAAGATAACTCCTTCATACGTTCTTTTTAGTTCTGGATATTTTAAAAACAAAATACTCTGAATTTAAATAATTCTTTCTGAACTTTTGATAAAATGGATTTTCTAAACAGAGATAGGACCCTTACAGAATATACAAGCAAATGTGACTAAATATTGAGTTCGTAATTCTTCAGAATAACTATAGAGGTTTTTAAATGTATATATATTCAATCTAAAATAAAGTATATAAAAATTCAATAATATTCTGATTAATTTAAATTTTTGGGGAAAAAAATTATTTGTGTTTTTGGAAACATAAAACAATAAAAAAAACTTAATTTTCAGTAAACTGAATATAAAATGTTAATTATAAGAAATTGCTTTCTTCATATAATGTTACATGCACATAATTGACATATGTAACATGTTCTAATTTTAATTTTGTTTTCTTTTATTCATCATTTATATAAAGTCTGATAAAAATAACTGGGGTGATTTTATCCGTAATAATATGCATGATAGTAACTACAGAGGAAAGTGTTTGCTAATTAAATGACGATTTGGAATACATGCCAGACGCCCATAAATAAATTAAGAAGTACAGTCATTCATAAAAAAAAAAATAGGAATAGAAAAAGGTAATGGGAGATTACATTATCAAGGCAATGATCTACTGCGTTTTTCCCAGCTGTTTTTTATTTTGTTTCGCGTTTTTCTTTTTGTATACGTTCCTGGTTTTTTCATGCCATGTGTTTCTGATACGATGTTAAGTTAATATTAATTATGAATTTTGGGACGATTCATTATATTTAAATTGCAGGTTTATTATTCTAATCAGTTTGAAAGAATTTCATATTAATTAAGCTCAAAAGTCAGTAATGAGTAAGACAAACGATTTCACATAATTTTAATACTTATTTTATTCTGCATTTTTAAAAAAATTGTATTTTATTTTCGATTATTTTTATTTCAGTAAAAATTCCTCTCAAAGTAGTGTTCATATATTTGATAAAAAAATTAATCTAAATACTTTAAAAATTAAAGTTAAAAAAAAATTGCATCTATTGTATCATGCGGTTAATTTCATAACATTTTATGACAAACAATATGTGGGTTTGGATTACATTTTTATAATTTCTATTGTAATTTACATTGACTGAATATCTTTACAACATTTTCATGTAAATTTCTGTTTATCAAACACTTTTTTAAATTTCAAAAATAATTAAGAAATATATTGTCTAGAAAATGAATAAAAATATGTATTGAAATCAATTATTTGAACTACAAAAAATAAAAATATATTTTTTTCGATATGGCATTTTATCGATGCAGCACAGAGTTTCATATTATTCTACATCTATTTTTTATTACATCTTAAAATGAGTTTGTTAGTCTTCAAAAATATAATTATTAAACAAATTTAAGGTACGTACTTTCTACAAACTTACTTTCAACAAACATACTCTCAACAAACGTACTTTCAACTAATTGTACTTTTAACAAATGTACTTTCAACTAATCGTACTTTCAACAAAGTTGTTGTCCTTTTCGAATGCAGGGCACATTGAAATAAATATTTCGACAGTTGTGTACCCTATTCAGTGCAATCTAGTGTATCAAACAGGATATTGCACCTACATTTTGTCACCTTAATTTTGAATCCCCCCGGGGACCGTCGCGAAAGTTATTCATTTTCTCTTTCTCGACACCAACAGAATAACTCTCGCCAGCCTACACATTTACAGTACCTATTAGGATACCAAGGATAGCACGGGGATTTTAGTTCCAACTTTGCTTGTTTCGAGCCCCTTTCTTAATTTGAAAACATAATCAGGCCACTCCCCTTCCATTTTTAAAAGTAGGGACTCAAATATGAAAATTTCAATTAGTGGAATTCATTAGTGTAATTTCATCATTGTTGTACACTAGTGCCACAGTTTAGTACGAAGAAATATCTGGAATCAACTTTCAGAGAAATTATTACTTAGAAAATCCTTAACTTAGCATTCGGAGAATTTCTCAGTTTGAAGCAGATAAGTAGAACCACTAGATCTACTTATCTAAGATAAGTAGTCTCTATACTTCTCCAAAAAAGCAATAATCGATTAACTATTTTTGATTACGAAATAATTTAGAAAAAAAATTTCATAATAATTTCTTTATTCTGTAAATCCGTAAAACATGAAGACCTTTACTATTTATGAACTACAAAACTATTGGCAAATGCGAAAGCTTTTAATTTTATTCATTTATAAAATCATTTACTTAAAATGAATTTTTGAAGACGAGATTAAAAAATTTATTTTAGCAGAAGAAATGATAAGCAGTTATGAATGGGAAATCTGGTGTCATCAATTATATTTTATTTTAAATTAGCATCAGAACAACCATTATATCCTAAATACATGTTATTAAGCATAAATTCTCTTAATCACCAAAAAATTCGGTATATATATCGTAGTATTTAAATAACTAGCAATGTACTCCTGCTATAAAAGATAGAACAGTATAAAATTATTAACAATGTGAAAGCTTCTAATTTTATTCATTGGTAAAACCATTTACTTAAAAAATAAATTTCTGAAGACGAAATTAAAGTAGAAGAAAGGATAACAGAAGAAATGATAAACAGTTACAAGTAGGAAATCTGATGTCATCAATTATATTTTAATTTAAATTAGTCCCAGAACAACCATTATGTCTTTCAATATATGTTCTTAAGCATAAATCCTCTTAATCACCAGAAAATTCGGTATATCATCATGGCTGGTATTTAAGTATCTAGCAACGTACTGCTGCTATAAAAGATAGCTCTTTTGCCTATTCTAACCCATTCTATGGATCGTTTCTTTATTTGGATCGCAGACTCTTCAGAACTCCCCTCCCCGCAAAAGTGTACAAATTTCCTTCTGGAAAAGAAGACCAGCGAAGCGCGTTTTTAGGGGGAGAATCAATCAGTCATATTCAGTGGCGCGCTCAGTGGCGTCTTTTGAAGCGTTTTCCTCCCCTTTTAACACCGGGACAGGCCCAGCCACCCCCAAAACTTCCCTCTGTTGCGTCGTTCCCGCAAAAAAGCAGCCGCAAAAAGTTTGTTTGAATAAAACCCTTTATGCTCTCCAAAGCATGAAATCTCATGCATTGGACTTTCTGGCTCCTACGATTTGAAGAGAATTTTTTATTATTTTTTTTTATCGTCTGCTCCACCCTTCCATCACTACCCGATCTCCTCAGTTCTCCTCACGATTCATTTCTTGCCATCTCCATATGAAGATGGATTTCATTTTGACCTCCTACGAAGTCTATTTCGAGTTGAAATTCATTTTTTTCTTCTTCATTCCTGTTTGCAAGAAGACGACGTTCGAAGAAGAAGAGAACTCTTTAGTGCCGCATTCTGTTTTTTGATCTGTTGAGCATCGATTCGCTGTGCACATATTTTTATCAGAACCAAAATAGAAGAAGAGAAATAATAATAATGAAAAAATAAGGCTTTGTGATGCGCTCCAGTCTTAGATGCTATAGATCATTCCGAGAGCCTTTTTTGTATACCAAAAGGACACTTAATAATAGTTTAGATACGTTACAAATAAAATCTCCTGTGCTTGCCTCCAATTTGTTTGACAAATATTTTTTTCTCAAAATAATACCGATTCTTTTGTACTTAATAGAATAGAATTGAAGATTTGTTGAAATAGCATAAAATGTTCTAAAAACACAACAATAAAGATCTGTTTCACATGAAAAGAAATTGATTTGAGAGTTGTTATATTTCAAAAATGGCATGCAAATTCCTAGAAATCTTGACTAACACTATTAGATAGGAATATTATGTGTAATTCAACCATTTTCTGTATGTTCCTTAAAAGGTCTAGAAGCATTCAAGAATAATTTTAGATATCAGAAGATAGATAGAATTTTATTTTAAAAATAATATATTGGACACTTATTTTATCCTCAGAAAATAAAAAAAAAAAAAAAAAATGTATGAAGATAGTGTTATATAGCTATGTTCTTTTCAAAAGATTTAAAAAGAGTCTTTTGTTAAAAGTTCTTCTTAAAAAATAAGTTCAGCACCAAATTAAAGAGTTCAATTTCAATCGTTACTATACTAAATCCAATAACTTAAGATTCTGTATTGCTACCGATTTCTTTTATCGATATTTTTATCTAATAGTTTATAAAAGCTATTTATTGCAAACTTATGTTAAAGATATTTAAATCTTCTATGCAAAGTACTGAAAATATTATAAGCAAATAAGTGAAATAAATTCATCATATGGGTTCATACTTTTTCATAAAAAGTGTTATCTATATACATCACTTTTTAACAGATTCGTAGTTGAATTAATTTTGTATGAATATATTACTAGAACTACGTGTAAGGACGTGTAATATTTGAATTTAATTTTTAAAAACCAATTTATTTTTGTTTAAATATAAGTAAATAAATGTGTTTTTAAGTTTCATTATTAATACTTCAATATTTAAAATTAATAAGTATTAGCACTATTTTAATCTTTATAATCATTTCATTCCAATGCTTATAGATTTTTCTGTATTTATATTAATTAAAAAATCATTTTTCCCTGAGATATTTATGTGCGTTTTAAACTTGAATTTTTGGGACAACAGTACTGTAACAACGTAACTGATATTCGTTGTCTTAAGGTATATTATTAAGTACTTATATAAATTCTACAGTGGAAGAAATCATCTGTTTCCCAATTTTAAAATGACCTACGTTAACAACTATCTAAATATTAACTGAAAATTTATTTTTTTAAGCTTTAAGTCTTAATAAAATAAATTTTCAGTAAGTACAATTATGTAGTTAAAATAAAACGTTCCTTTTAAAACTAACAAGAAATATTTACATAAAATATGCTTTCATTAAAATTTAATGAGATAAAATATATATTCCTCTTCAAAACAAATTAAGATTTAAGTGTAAAAATGTCAGGAACAATAGTAAAAAAATAATTTATTATTTTTTTTAATTAGTTAATTAATTAGTTAAAAAGTAATTATTTTTTTTTTACTTAATGAATTATTAGACCACATAGAATTAAAAATATAAAAATAATAGAACTTCAACCAAAAAAATCACATATCTAACTTTTAATATTTTCATTTATGATATATTTGATGCCTAACCTATCTTAGTCACATGAATTCCGTAGTTAAAACTAACTAAATCCCAAAATTAGTATTTTTTTAATAGTTATAAGAAACAAAAATGGTACAGAGCAAAAAAAAATTGTAGGTATATTTTTTAATATATCTATAACTGTTCCTTGCCATTCCTGTTGTAAATAAACAAAATATCCGAGCATTAAAACTGTTTTTTACTTTCAGACTAACTGCAACAAGTTAATTTCAATGTGAAATCTATTTATGTTCGTAACACGTCCAAACAATGCTTAATTTCATGCTATTTATAACTAATTATATTAGGAGCAGTAGAATTTTAATTCAGATTTCTTTCAAATTAACTCCTCTGGATTTTTCTTGTAGGATTATTTTAAATATCGTGTCTATCAGTCTCCTTGTCTTAATTTTAGAGGACTTACTGCAAGTTGAGCCTCTTTGAGCTTATTTTCTGTAATTGAAGCAGAAAATCGAGCTTTGATTGAACGTATTACGAGCAACCAAGGGGTGTAACATCGAAATGTATTAATTTTGGTAATTGTATCCTAAATTAGTAAGGACATTTCATGTTGATATCTTTTTAATTTCTTCGATATCTTCTATCTATTTTTCTTGTGGGATTATTTGAAATTTCGTGTCTATCTGTCTGCTTGTCTCAATTTGCAAGAATTCCTGCACGTTAGGGCACTGTGAGCTAATTTATTGTAATTGGAGCAGGAAATTGAGAGTTGAGTGTATTACGAACAACCAAGGGATTTTTCCATCGAAATGTATTGATATAGTATTAGCGTAAAAGTATTAACAGTATTTTAAATTAGTAAGGACATTTTTATGTCGATATCTTCTAATTTTTATATGTGTACCTATGTCTACGCTAGTCAAAGATATTCCTTCGTGTTCTAATCAGCGAAATTGCAGTTTATAATATCAATTTATCTGTTTAAAGACACAAATGCAATTTCACAACGTATTATAAATAGGAAAGAAAACACAACGTGCGTTTGAAAAACAGTAGATCCATCAATATAGCTGTTAATTAGCCTGATAATTTTGGCGATATATTTGAATGAATCTATGACAGACTTTAACTGTTTTTAATGAAATTCATAGTTTGATATAAAATTTAAATAAAGTGTTTAGGAAATTTTGCCAAAATGCTTTGAAGCTTATTTCTTTTAATTTTAATTAAATAACAATGCACAATTTCCTTAAGTAAGAACATTCTCAAGTAATTGCCTTTAGACACTAGAAACATTTTAACAGATTTCATATTGAATCTCTCAGAGTTCTCACCACTATCCTTTTAACTTCAAAAAGAAATTTTTCAACCACGTGCTTGAGTACATTTCCGATAAATATTCCAAAACGCGCGCTAACTATATAGCTAAATTGATTGTGGTTTCGAGGACATAAAAAAGAAACATATAAGGTACCAAAAAAAAAAAAAAAAAAGAAGTTAAACAGTGTCATGAAAGAGTTACATGATCAATTCAGAGCTAGTTTAAATTGTGAGGATGGTTCTCCACCACATTTAACCCCGTCGTTCGAAATCTCCAGCCAAAAGGCATCGGAAAAAGGGGAAGAGCGAAGGTTGAAAGATTTAACTCCTTCTAAACGTCTTGGTGATCATCGTCTATTGTTGACGGAAACTCCGAAAAGAACCTTCTGTCTGATTTAATTGTTTTTAAGAAAATTCATAGTTTGATTTGAAATTTAAATAAAAAAACGTTTTTAGAAAATTTTCCCAAATGCTTTGAAGCTTATTTTCTTTTAACTTTAACTAAATAACAATGAATAATTTCCTTAAGTAACTGTCTTCAGCCACTAGAAACATTTTAACAGATTTCCATATTGAATCTTTCAGAATTCTCACCACTATCCTTTTAACCTCAAAAGAAATCTTCCAGCCACGTGCTTGAGTGCATTTCCGATAAATATTCCAAAACGCGCGCTAACTATATAGCTAAATTGATAGTGGTTTCGAGGACATAAAAAAGAAACATATAAGGTACCAAAAAAAAAGAAGTTAAACAGTGTCATGAAAGAGTTACATGATCAATTCAGAGCTAGTTTAAATTGTGAGGATGGTTCTCCACCCACATTTAACCCCGTCGTTCGAAATCTCCAGCCGAAAGGCCTCGAAAAAGGGGGAGAGCGAAGGTTGAAAGATTTAACTCCTTCTAAACGTCTTGGTGATCATCGTCTATTGTTGACGGAAACTCCGAAAAGAGCCTTCTGTCTGAATTAAAGGGAGACGGATGAAGGGAACATGCCCTTGAAGATCATTCATCTTGTATGATTTATTTTTTTCTATCTCTTCAACTTCTTTTAAATAAAGAAAAAAAAAGAAAAGAATAATAAAGAAAAAAAAAACCCGTGAAAGAATAAAGAGAGAAAGATTGAGAGAGAGAGAGAAAAAAAAAAAAAAGAGAGGGTAAAAATAAACAAAACAAAAGAAGCACGCTTTAAGTGAGCTTGTTTTTAGGGGGTTCCCAAAAAAAGGGGGGGGATGGAATAGACATTTATGTTGCTCTTTTTCACACTAGAGGGGCTAAAAAACTCTCATCATCAAACGGAATGCGAAGAACGGATTTGAAGATGCCTTGTTGAGGTGGTGGAAAATTGGTTACGTTTCTTCAAGATGATAAAGAAGGGGATGATGATGAAGAAAAAGTGAGGAAGAACTCAATTATTCCACTGAGATTCTTTTCTTTTCTTTACTTTTCTTTTTTTTTTTCTTCTTCAGTTTTTTATATTTTCTTTTTCTCTTTTACTCTAATGTACTTTGAGTAGAGTTTTCACTCCTTTTCTAACAGTTCACCGCTTATAAAAGAGGTACTAACACACGTTTTTTTTTTTTTTCTTTTTCTTTATTCTTTAAATCTCTTCGATCTTTTTTTTTTTTTTTTTTTTTTTTTTTTTTTTTTTTTTTTTACTTTTCTCTTCTTATTTCTTTTTCGAAACATGTGTAAAGAACTCTTGTGATTCGAGTGATTGTTATTTGAGTGTATTGAGTTTTATTTTTAAGTGATGTACTACACTACTACTTTCGTGTCAAAACGGGTTTTATTAACTCACTTGAAGTGCTTTCACGGAGTTGTAAATCACTAAATTGTGATTAAAAATCCGATGCGAAAAAAAAAATTAATAAATTAAAAGCAGGAAAGAGATGTTTAATTTACATTAAGGGAAGTGATGCTTTCTTGACTGCAGTTTTATTATTTCATGAAATCCAGCTAACATAGATTTATTATTATTTTTTTTAAATAAGTAAATGAATAATTACAGTCATTTTATCTTTATGTATAATAATTAGAAAATTTTGATCCAACAAATGTACTATTTTTTTAAAGTTTTAATTACAGGAATGAATGAATAATTTAAAAAATTGAAAATTATATAGCGTTGATAAGACTCAAGTCTATATCGAACTCGATATCTATATTGATATTGTATCGATATTGTATTGTAGATATTGAAGTATATCGATTTGAAGCAATATACTTACAGCCTTCAGTTTTTTTTTATTACTAGACAACCAATTAGAAAAACAATTATATTCAGACTTCATTCATATTTATACATTAAACCTATTTATTCATTATACATTACTCTATTGATGCATTAGAGGTACAATCAAGATTAAGATCCAAATCCATATCGATATTGTAGATTTTTAAGTGTTTCACATAGACCTTCTTAAAAAATTTTTTTAATTATTTTAAAATAACTGATGTAATAACATGTAACTGATGAGGAATATAATATGGGAAATAATCGAGTTTTTAATAAATCCAGAAACTTTTCTATGAATGAAATTCATAACATTAATAAGATTATTAAGATATTATCATTTATATATATATTAATTGCAATACATTTACAGCTTTCAGTTTTTTATTACTAGACTATAGAAAAAACAATTATATTCGTTAATAGTTGACCATTCTCCTATTTATACATTAAACCTATTTATTACTATATTGATGTATTAAATGTACATTTTGAATATTGAATAAATGCATTTCTAATCAGTCAAGTTATCGTCAAAAGAAACCTTCTATAAACAACAAAACAACGCAAAAGCTACGTTTAAGATGGAACCCATAAAACATCTCATTTGAAAAACAAAACCATAAAACCTCAAACCGATGATGACGTTTATGTACTCACACTTGAGTGTCTAACAGGTTAAAGTGGCATTTGTCACAATCCTTTGCAGAGCAGTGTAAAAAGCAGATATTTAGAGTTCGATTTCAGTAGGGGGATATACAAATAAACCCTAATGTCACAGACCTGTAAACAGTCCACTCGATTCAATGAAACGGTTATTACCATCGTATTTTAATACTACGACTCATTGACAAAATCAATCAGGAAGAAAACATGGCAGATGCCCCTTCGATTTCCGTTAACATAAGCCAATACTCCGTTAGGAAAGCGGACACGTGACTATATTTGTAGAGCCCAGATATGCATTGCCAGTATTGAAGAGAACAGAGATTTTTTCCATTTTTTTCTTTTATTTTCTTTCTTTTTTCTTTGTTCATTTATATAGTTTCGTAAGAATTTTTTGAATGTATTGAAGGGAATAATAGGAAATGGATGTGATATTTTTACAAAATGTGCTTTTTATGTCTTTAAATAATTATTGGCAAATTAATATTCACGTTTTTGATATCTTTATTATAAGTAAATTGTTTTGTATGTGTCGTGAAGCGAAATAGTTCCATTGTATACCTGCAAATTGGAAAAATGATTGAATTTGGTTCATATTTTTTCATCACTTTGAGTGTTTTAGATTTTGAATTAAAATATGGATATGCTTCATCTGTAAAACATATGTTTCAACTGAAAAAGCTTAATTTAAGAATTAGTGACATTTCTTCTTTAGTGACATTTCTTATTTTTATGAATTAAAGAGTACATCTACGTCTTTTAATATATGATAATAATTATTGGTAAATTAATATTCACGTTTTAATATCTTTATAAGTAAATTGTCTTGTGGTTGTGCAGCAAAAAATAGTTCTATTGTACCTGAAAAATTGGAAAATGATTGAGTATGGTTCAAATTTCTCACCACTACAATCTTATTTTGGAAAATATCTATATTCACAACATAGGATTGTAGTACTTAATTTAGAAATTATTGGTTTTATTAATTTATATAATATATTATTACATTGAAATATTTATTATCCTCAGTATGAAAATATAATTTATGAGGAGATCTTTAATATTTCGTTTATCTAAATTTCATGTTTAGTTTTTCAGTCATAATTTTTTCTTGTAATAGACATTGTCAGGAAAAAAATCTAGAACCATTTCTGTTTTGAAGTAAATTATATTTGCCATATTTTGGAGGTAAAGGGGTGCTTAAAATTACTCTTTAACAATTTTTTTTTTTAATTTTAAGAAAACTTATTTGTTGTAGGTCGTTAAGCAGATGTGAAATTTCGCAGAAAGTTAATTATATATTTTTTTTTTTTGAGAAAGATGCATAAAACCTGCAAAACTGCTAATACAACATATAAAAATAGTCAATAGATTTAGGATATTTGAAGGCTGAATCATTTTCATTCATATCAGTTGTGATACAAAAAGTGGCTAAACAACTGCAGAAAGCTTACTTGATGAGATTATATACTTAGTGTTAAAATAGTCATAAAAATAAACATAATATACATAAATATATTTTTAAATGATAGAAAGTTTAAAAGCCCTCCACGTAGAATTTCTTAAATAAATTCTACAAAATTACGAGGAAGCACTAATACATATTTTTATTATCAGAAGCGATAAATGATTACTGTAAGTAGAACTTTTGTGTGTTTATTTCTCGTGTAAATTTGAAATATATTATTTTTTTAGGGATTTCATATTAGTTGAGAACATAATGAATGCAGAATAATTGAATATATAGGCTAAAACTTTTTTTTTTTAAAATTAAAATTACGTTAATGGTGCTTGAAATTTATAAATCAACAAATTTGAGACGTGAATATTAGAGAGTTTTTGCATACCGTACGTTAGTTACCGTAGGACGTCCGTTAGCTTTTTCTCCCTAGCGCGCATGCTCACAGGAAACATTATTACAGATACGCATGCGCGCTAGGGAGAAAAAGCTAACGGACGTCCTACGGTAACTAACGTACGGTATGCAAAAAAACTCTCTTTTTTTAGTCAGTCTTTAATTGCCTGAAAATTAATCTTTTGAGAAAGATAATTGAACAATAAATTGTAAATTATTCAGTGTTAGAACTCATTAAGAAAAAAAAATTAATTTCCAATACAATTTTCATTAAAAATAAAGAAAATGTGAAATTTTTCAAAGCGCACTAAAACAGTAGTTTTGTTTGAATCTAAAATAATCCCTCAATTCCGTTTGTTTTTATTTTGATTTAATAAATAATTTATTTTTCCTGTCTGTTATTCCCTTTTCCATTCTGGCAGATATAAGTTAGATCTGCTATCCCTTCAAGTAGGCTCTCTGCCGAAGTCGAGCCTAAAAGAACAAAGATACATACCGGAGTATTCACAAGCTTGATTCCACAATCGGTGGACAGCTTTGTAAAGATATCGACAAGATGTAACAATCAATCTTTTTCAAGCAAATCATGCTAACAAAATTAGATTCATCCGTAAAAAAAAACAACATTGAAATAGCATGCAAGCACATCTACCTTTCTCTTTCTACAAAACAACAGAAAACACTAACTCTAAAAGTAAACTTTTTTTTTTTTTTTACACATAGGTATCTAAACATAAAAATTATTTAAAGTGGTATTTCAATCTACTAATAAAAACAACGATATTATTTTTGAAAATTTAAATTAAGCTAGATGTGATAGATATTTTACATTTTGTAATTATATGGTGATGTAAACATTATTCAAATTTACAAGAGCATGTATGTTAGTGTCAAATTTTGTTTGTTTTATCGATTCGCAATTAATGAAATAAATTTTTTATGTTCATTTCAAAATGTTATGATAATTTTCTTTTAAACATAAGTTTCATATTTGGTGTAAACTTTCCATAGACTGCATAACGATTAAAAAAATAATTGAAAAAAGGTCGATAAACGATAGCGATGAAAAAACGATTGAAAAAAATGGCATAACGATTGAAGAAAATGGCAAATTGGGTAGAATAGAATTTTCACCTTTCAGTTTGATATTTTAAAACAAATATTGTTAAGATTTTGTTTCCTTAATTAAATTATTTTGTAATTGTATTGGAAAAATAAGTTTATTATAATAATTAACATTATATTATCATATGCTTAATTGCTTAGATTTGAAATATGTTCAATCTCAGTCACGAATTTCATAATATGATATAATTTAATATTCTGAAAAAAAATTATGCATATATTTAAAGAAGGTGAATCTCAAACAGGTGAATATATATAATTGCTTATAAACTATATTTTTGGGGCCCTGTAATATTTAGTGAATTCAAATAACTATACAAGGTACTACATACTGGACGTGTTTTCTAGTCCAGTCAATTTTCTTTATCCAATGACTTTCAGAAGAGAATTTTATGTAATTAAAATTCATGATAAAAATATTGATGATGTTAATATTAATGATGATCTTTTTACATTGGTCAGAAACTATGACATAAAATAATAGATTTTAAGGCTTGTTATTAATGCCAAAGTATTATATAAGCATATACACTATTTAATTTGAAATATAAAAATGTAATATGTGACATCTTTATATAAGAACGATAAATATAAAGAACAAGATTACGAGAAATACAATTTAAGGGATTCGGAAAAGTGAAAATTTAAATATCTCAGATCTAATCTTAGAAATTATTTATGTCTTTATATAATGATAAGTTATAAACTTTAGAGGGTCTCTTCAATAAGATATTTTTGAAAGTGGAATGTGATTCTAATAACAATGAAACACAACGCCTAACATTCAATGTCGAATACGTAAATAAAAACCGCTGGAAAAATAGTATTTGGCAATTACATTAAGGTCATTTTTATGCAAAACCTTCTTTATAGATAATATGCGCATGTTTTTAAAAGAATGTCCATTTTATTAGGAAATCGAAAAGCATAATTTTCTTTACAAATAACTGCATTTAATGTTTTATATTTTTCTCTTAAAAGGTCGATAAATTCAGTGAACATTAGATAAAAACATGGGCTTCTCGCCAAAAAAATATATTCAGCATATACGAAGAAGGTAGACGCCATTTCATAGTTTTCGTCGTTGTTTATAACAAAAAGTTACGATGCTGGAATTTTACATCAATATATTCTTATAGTGATAAAACATAGTGCCTAACATTCAAGGGTGAATAGTAAATGAAAATCGCTGGAAAAATAGTACTTTTCATAGTTTTCTTGCAATTACATTAAGATTATTTTTTTCATGTAAATCCTCACTTATAGATAATATATGTATGTTTTTAAAATAATAAAGCCCAATGTCCCATTTTATTATTATTATTAATTTTCCTTACAGATAACTGCATTTAATGCTTAAGGCTTCCCTCTCCGAAAAATATGCAGGCTGTACGGAGAAGGTAGGGGACATTTCATAGTTTTCGCCGTTGTTTATAATAAAAAAAAGTTACGATGATGGAATTCTACATCGATAGCTTCCTATTTCTAACGATAGATTCTTATAGTGGTGAAACATGGTGCCTAACATTCAATGGCGAATACGTAAATACGATGAAAAATTGCTATAAAATAGTGTTTTGCAATTACGCTAAGATTGCTTTTATGGAAATCCTTGTTTATAGATAATATAAGTATGTTTTTAAAAGAATAAAGCCCAATGTCCATTTTATTAGGGATAATTTTCTTTATAAATAACTGCATTTATTGTTTTAGTTTTTTCTTTTAAAAGAACGATAAATTCAGTGAACATTAGATAAAAAACATTATATTCCCTCCCCCAAAAAAAGCCTATACGGAGAAGGTAGGGGACATTTCATACTTTTCGTCGTTGTTTATAATAAAAAAAAGTTACGATGATGGAATTCTACATCGATGGCTTCCTATTTCTATTGATATCTATCAATAGATATCTATATATCTATATCTATTATATTATTATATCTAGATATCTATTATAGTGATGAAACATAGTTCCTAACATTCAATGGCGAAAACGTAAATAAAAATCGCTGGAAAATAGTATTTTGCAATTACATTAAGATTTCTTTTCATGTAAATCCTTGCTTATAGGTAACATGCGTATGTTTTTTAACGAAAATTGCAAAATATCCATTTATTAGGCAATCGAAAAGCGTAATTTAGAAAAAAAAAATAACTGCAATTAATGTTTTATATTCTTCTTTTAAAGGTCGATAAATTCTGTGAACATTAGATAAAAGACATGGGCTTACCTCCCAAAAAATATACAGCATATAAGGAGAAGTTAGATTGCATTTGATATTTTCATCATTGTTGTTTATAATAAAAAAATTACGATGCTGGAATTCTACATCAATAGATTCCTATTTCCACCGATAGTTTCCATCGATAGATTCTTATAGTGATGAAGGCGAGTAAGCAAACGAAAATTGCTGGAAAAATAGTATTTTGCAATTATGTAAAGTTTATTTTTTTGTGAAAATCTTTGTTTATAGATAATCTACGTATATTACGTCGTCGAAAAGCATAATTTTCTTTACAAATAACTGCATTTAATGTTTTACATTTATAGCCCCCCTCCCAAAGAAAAAAAAAAAATATTCAGCCTATACGGAGTAGGTAGATGACATTTCATAGTTTTCGTCGTCGTTGTTTATAATAAAAAAAGCCACGATGCTGGAATCGCCAGCTTCCTACAATCCTCTTACATAACCCCCTTCCTATAACGCAGATAATTCCACGCTTGACGAAATTTCCCGCGTAACTGGTTTATTTGCAATTGAAGATGATTTTTACCATCCCTTTTGACTGATGGGTCCAGGTACAAGGGTGCGCTTCTCTTACAGCGAATCCTTTTAATTAAAAAACCATTTGCCTAAGACAGAACGGGGGAGGTCAAGTCTTGCTTTCCGGTGGTGGGGTGGGGGTGGGGGTGACGGGGTAATTGTTCTTCGGGAAAAGGAGGCAGCGCAATCAGGAAAGAGCGAGCATTCATCATCATAGACCTGTAATCCAGTCGACGCTTACTGACACTCTCTTTCGAAATTGTAGATGACTGAGTGTGTATCTCTCCTCCAAAGAAGTGAGGAGAGAAAGAGAGGAAGCACTTGCTGCCTCCCACCCCTCCACCCCCACGCCTCTCTCCCCTTTCTTGCTTAATGACCGCCCTCCGCCGTCGTGTTTGCATTGGCAGTTCGGCAATGAGAAACTTTTCCTTCTCTCTCTGTAGCATTAAGTGCTGCTGCAAGAAGAACCTCCACCAGAGGGTGGAGGGAAAAGTAGAAAAAAAGTGAGCAGAACCAGAGATAGAGAGAAAAAAATCTGCGAAGATTTGCTGCTGGGAGAAGAAGAAGAAACGTGTTCCTACCAGTGCTGAAGCACATATAAAAAATGTGCGTTTGGAAAGAGGAGAAGGTTTGTGAAAAGGGAGAAATAAAAAAAAAAAAAGAGTTTTTTTTTCATCCTGAAGAGAGTTGGGGGGTATTTGCATGGTGTGTGTGGCGAAACGAAGTTGAGGGTACATTATCCTCCGCTGAGTTAGAGTGATAATTTATTCACTTCGGTGGAAACCTAAGGGGTTAAATGCGTTTATAAATTCCCGAATAAGTTGGTGGGATCAGGTTTTTTTGGGATGAGTGTTGAGGCTTAAGGTAGGGGATCCCGTGCATTATTTTGTCGAGGTGTTGAGTGAACTACGGCGAATCACGTTTTCGCTAATGCTCAGGTTGAGATTATTTCCTAGGTTTCTAATGTAAGCCGATCATAAATATTTTAGATAAATTTTATGTATTACTTCAAAATCATTTTGCTTTATTGGTATTCATGATTGATTGAGACAAATTTATGTATTATTGTTGATTTAGTTTTGATTCCTCTAATATATTAATGTTGATTTTCTTATGTATTAAAGTAGATATTGTTTCGATTCTCTTATGTATTAATGTTGATATAGTTTTGATTTTCTTATGCATTAATGTTGATTTAGTTTGGATTTTCTTATGTATTAATGTTTTGATTTAGTTTTGATTTTCTTATGTACTAATATTGATTTAGTTTCGGTTTTCTTACGTATTAATGTTGATTTAGTTTGGATTTTCTTATATATTAATGTTGATTAAACTTTTGCTATCTCAACTTTTTAATTATTTTTACAAAGATTTATATTTAATATTGGTTCCTTTTTATCGTATAAACAAAAAATAAACCACAGAAAATAATCAAAAATTAATAGCAGATTGTTCATTATCAGTCATTTTTAAACTACAATTATCATAGTATTTTGAAATGCAATTATATGATGATAGAGTTCATATTATCTAGAAGCAAACATTACGAAATTTTTTTAATTTGCTTTGAGTTATTAAAAGGAGCGAAATTAAAATTAATTATAGCCAAATGACTTGAATTTTGGTACTGCGAACAATTTTCCTGTAATGAAATTCATAATGTTTCAAATATTAATGTAATGTTTCCAAATATAATTTCATACTTAAATTAATTATTAAATTGATTATTAATTATTTATTTCATTACTTTATTAATCTATCAAAGGTTGACTATATTATTTCACAATAAAATAAAATTTTATATTCTTAATAGATTTATTTCATAAAATTAGTTTTAAATAAACAAAAGTTATCTCAAACAAGTCTAATTTGTTAATGGTATTCATAATGCAATACGAATCATCTTTAAGGATAATATAAGTATTTTTTTTGTTGATTCACTAAAAAATTGTTTATAAAATATACTTCTGCAAAGTGTCAAGTACTGGAAGTTTAACTATAAAAATATGAAAACGGGGATAAACATTTAATATTTTAACATTAAACGATTACCATTTTTATTTCTGTTTAGATTTTGTCAAAGGAGAATTTAAAAAAAAAAAAATAGTATACATTTGGCATTTAATATAAATTATATTTTGTAGTAGGTTATTTCGAGATACTATTTAAATCAAGTTTTAGAATTATCATTTTTATTTTACACGCACAAACACAACCACACATACAATTAGTTAATATCACACGCATAATTTAAGGTGTTAAAAAGGATAATCTGAGCTTTGTGGAAGGATTCCACTGTTGAGTCGGATTTCTGCAGTGGCACAGGGTTGCGCAAAATTCACGACATGCGTAAGAGTCTGCGGGGTAACTAATATTATTACCTTATTATTAATTCCTAATATTATAATATTTAAACAGTTTTAAAGTTCTACGTGAAATATCTTAAAGCTTAAACGCAATAAGTTATATGAATAAAATACAGAGAGAGAGTTTGGTTAGAAGGGTCTGCCCTTTTATAACCGTCGTTTAAAGGGCTACAAATTCAACAGCCAGAAGTTGTATATATTTTATATAGGTATAAAACTTTCGAAGCCGGATTTTTATCACAGAATAGTGAAATAATTTAGAAAACGGGAGAGAAATTTTCTCTTCTAGACCAAATCTCCTCGGATTTCTTTCTAGCTATTTTTCCTTTTTTTTTTTTTTTTTCCATTTTCCTATTGAGTGGAGTTTTGACCCTCTTGGGCCTTCAAACAGAGGCTTATAACGATCCGTTCTCGTAGCCCAAATCGATGATTTCCTATAAGCAAAATATCGATTTTCAATGAAATACAGAAAAGAAGTGTAAGAACACGACTGGGTCTTAAAAGCAGGCACCCCCTCCCACCACCTTTTTTTTTTTTTTTTTTTTCATTCTTTGTATATAGTGCCATGGCTAAATGCCGGAGGGGATGTTTTCTTTATTGCCCCCTTTCTCAAAAATCTCCTTTCTGCCAATTGGCGATTTGCTTGCTCAATTGAACTTTTCAAAATGCGAAATGAAACATGATGATGTAATTCGAATTTCACAGCAACGCAAACAAGTTGATACAGATTTTTTTTTCCCTTTTTTTTTTTCTCGCCAAAGATGCCAAGTGTGTAGCTGGTGTAACTGACAATTTTAAAAGGCTCGATGATTGTTGTGTGCAGCTCACAACAAACTTGTTGAAATGTTTTAATAATAATAATGATGATAAAAAGAAGAAAAATTATATATCCCTTTTATTCTGTATTGCGTATTGATTTTGAAAACGAATTGAAAAGGATTACGAGTTCTATGAAGGAGAAAATTACTCTCTGAATACAATTTTTTTTTTTTTTTTTTAATATTTTTTTTTTTTCATTTCACTTTATTTCTTTGAAAAGAACGTAGTGCATTGGAAATGATGAGGGAATTGATTTTTGCTTCGTAGTGATATAATTTGTAAATTAAACTTTTTCTAAATATTTGTATAAAAAAAAAAAAATTGTGTGCTGCGTTTCCTTATGAAAATAGCTTTTTTTTTTTCTTGATAAAGTGTTATGAAAAGTGTTCGTTATTTTAATGTAATTAATGTTATTTTAATGTAATTAATGTTCGTTATTTTAATGCAATTAATGTTATTTTAATGTAATTAATGTTCGTTATTTTAATGTAATTAATGTTCGTTATTTTAATGTAATTAATGTTATTTTAATATAATTATACTTATTTTAATGTAAATAATTTTAGTGTAAATAATGTTAATTTAATGTAATTAATGTTAATTTAATGTAATTAATGTTATTTTAATGTAATTAATGCTCGTTATTTTAATGCAATTAATGTTATTTTTTAATGTAATTAATGTTATTTTAATGTAATTAATGTTATTTTAATGCAATTAATGTTATTTTAATGTAATTAATGTTATTTTAATGTAATTAATATTCGTTATTTTATTGTATTTAATTGTTCATTATTTTAAAGTAAAAAAAATTTTTGTATTTAAACTACAATTAGTTAATTAGGCTGATTAAATGAAATAAAATACAGTGGATGCATAAGATATAATGAAAATGCTACTTTATTATACAATAATTCATGTACAATAGTTTGAGTTGAAAATATTTTATTTATTACTTTTTGCAATTTAATTTTCCTTTTATTGTTAATTCATGTAAACGTATACTCATTTCTAAAAATTTCTTTGGTTGTTTTAGTGTGTTGAAATTACAAAAAATGTTTTTATATATAATCATATATTTTATAATTTTATTTCAAAAAACATAAACGGATACGCGTTGGAAGATTTTAAAAATTTGAACTCATCTTATTTAAAAAATTAAAAATAGTTCAAGAACTAACAGATCCGATTTGCTACAATTTTACTTATCAAAAATTGCGTAATTTTGCAATTTATGAAAAATGTTCATGACGAAATAAATATTTAACTTTAAATGCTTCAATTAATTAAATTGATGATTATCTTTATTATTAATTTTCTAAAAAGTGACAAATAAAAAGCAATAAAATAATTTTAGCTAACATAATTTTTAATTAGTATTTATAAATTATTAAATTCAATTTGCACAAAATCAATATACTATTTAAATAATATTTAATGATATTTCTTTTACTAGATGAGCAACATAAAATAATTTGATATAAAAGGCTTTAGTAAGAATTATAAAATTATATTATTTTATTATAGTTGACCAAGAAAACAAGGAAACAATTAAAAGTGAAAAAACTATATTTAAATGAAATTCTAACATTAAATTTAGCTGAACAATCAAAGTAGATAGTAAAATTTTCAATCAAAATATTTTTAAAAAATTGTTGCTGTAACTCATCAATACACGCATTCTCTATTTCAATGTTAGTTCATATGCAGTGCCATTTTTTTATTCTTGTCATATGACATCAAATTTGCTAAATGAATGAATTTATATTAAATGTAAATTTGATTTGTTCATTTCTCTGAAATATAACCAATTTCGAAGAAATCGTATTTTATAATATATTAGAAACTATCTGTCCAAACATTTTTTGCTGCTAATACTTTTTAATGCATTTTAATGTTAAATTATTCTACTCCGATTATGAAGTATTCTGACCAGACATCTTAAATTTATTGTAAATGACTAATTTTTATTTATTTCAATGTTACTTTCCTTATTCCTATACATTTATTTTTACCCCTTTAAAGCATTTAACTCTTCAATACAAGAATTCCCTATTTCAATATTAGTTCACATGCAGTATCCTTTTTATTACTCATGTCAAATTATTACATCATATCATATAAATGAATGAGTTTATATTAAATATAAATTTGATTTGTCATTTTCTCTGAAATATAACTAATTTTGAAGAAATCGTACTTTATAATGTATTAGGAACTATCTGTCAAAATATTTTTGCTGTTGATACTTCTCCTTGATACATTTTAATGTTAAAAGATTCTACTATGATTGCGAAGTATTCTGACCAGAAATCTTAAAATTATTATAAATGGCTAATTTTCCTTTATTTTAATCATACTTCCCTTATCACTGTACCTCTTAAATGGTGCAATTTTCTTTTAAAATTTATAATAACACTATTTATATTATTTTTTTAAATTTCTAGGAATTTTCAAAAAAAGAAAAAAGTGGCTATTTTCTTTATGCGTTTGCTTATGTAGTAACATATTAAAATTTATACATTCAAAGTGAAATTTATTAAATTCTATTTGAAATGCTTGTTTCGTTTGACATTATCCAAATTCTTTTAAGAAACTAAGTAAAATGCCTTTTTTTATTTTTTTTTTATTTAGATTTTTGATTTTAAATGGAAAATCTGAAGCAATTCTGATAACTAGCAATTGTTCTTTTTTGTAATTTGCTTAATGGAAAATAAACTTTTTAAAAAAAATAGTTCTTAAAATGTTAAAAGCCAAGCATTTTTATGTAATAAATACATATTGGATCGTTTTTTTTATCATAAATGACCAATGATATTATTATCTATGATCAATAAAAAAGATGTAGTTTATTAAGCGAATTAATTTATCCATTTAAAATTGTTTACCCCATTGGCTGAGTTTTCTTACTGAAATCGATACAGAATTTACACCTTTTACTACAATTAATTATAAAGAAAAGTTTGTAATTATAAAACTGATCAGATGTTTTTTTTTATTACTATTATTTTAAAATCCTTCAAATAACTTAATTTATTACAATGCAATTTAAGACGGTAATAAATAAATTTCCTAAAATATTATAATATTCTTTTTAAATTTTTTATAAGCACTGGTAAATATTTTTAAATAAAACTCTAACGCCATAGGCAGTATAATAAATTTTACATTATATTATATTCTGCAATTAAACGAAACTGAATTATGAACTCTTTGATAGAAAAACTGATTATATTTATATTATCTTAATTTAAATATTTTATTATCTGATTATATTTATATCTGAATTAACTGTTAGAAAAGATTTCTAAACAATATAAATATATTTATTAGTTTAATTTTTTTAATTGTGCTGTCAATGGTATATAATTAAAAATTATAATGATTATAGAGTTATTTGATAAATGAATTCCATAATGTGTTTTGAGATTTTTATGATGCAGTTACATTTTTATCTTGTTAAAAATATATAAGATTTCCATATTTTTTTCTTAGTGTATAGTGTAGAAGATATCATTTTGAATAAAAATTTTTGGAGATCATAATTTTTTCTACAAAATAAATTGTTTTTATTAAAAAAATTCTTAAATGCAGTTTGAGTTGTTTCAAATAGAATATACTTTTATTATTTACTTTTTATATAACATTAGTATAAAAATATAAACATAACATAAAAAAGAATTTAGCTCAATGAAATATGAATGTTTGAAGTTACCTATTAAAAATTATTTATAATTTAGTTTTCTTATGAAATATGAATCTGAAATATGATAAAATGTATTCATGTGACTTATTTGTTAGTAACAATAATTTTTTCTACTTATGAAATAAAAACTACCAAATATACACAACAGACATCTACGGCATGCATACACAAAATAAATGAAAAGCAAATAAAAAATAAAACAGCATACAAGTCAAAAATGAAAAGCCAAATGAAAAGAACAATGGATAGAAATGAAAAGCTACTCACGAAAGCCAGGAACCGGGGATGAACGCGCTCTGAAAACAATAGGGAAGCAGCGTCAAATAAGGGTTCAAATAAAAATATCTTCAAATCAATAAAAAACACTACACTAAACCGGCATGTCTCAAACGCAAATCATCTATCAGGCCTTTTAATAATTAAATATATCAATATTTAAAATATTTTTTTTAATTCAACGCTATGAATTTTAATTAGGAAAATATAAACATTAAAATATAATGTATCAATACTGATTTTTCAATTCTTACTATTAATTCACATTCTCCCTATATATATCTTGTTCAAATTTTCAATCGTCAATAAAATACTTTTTATTCATCCACTCAAGTTCAAATACATTTTTTGAACTTGTAATGGATAACACTAGATATTAATACAGTTTTTTAAAAATATTAAATCATTCATTAAATTTAATTAATTAATTTTAGTTTTTTTTTTTAGATTTAAGTTGCATATATCTAATAATAGATGGCGCCAGATGTAAGAGGAAAATTTCAACTTTCTTTGTAAAGGACTTTTCTGCAATATAGTGAAAAAAAGTAGGAACTGACTTTAAATTTTTGTTTTATACTATTTGTTTTAAAGTTAAAGGCCTTCCTGGTTTCAGACATGCCGGTAAAAATCTAGTTGCTAGTGATTACATAAAAATAATATCTACTAGCAAAATTTGTAAAAATCAAATGAAATATCTAAGTTTCTAGAAGGGAAAAAATATACTATGCAATCAATATTTACAATTTTAAGTTTCTAATTTAAAAAATATTTTATCTAAATTACATACTAATAATGAACTATAAAATATGATGTAATTAGTTATGTATCAATAAGAAATGTACATAAATTTTTTTTTTCATTGGATTTTATATATTTATTAAAGAAATATATATTAAATATAATTTATATATTAAAGAAATCGCACTCTAAAAAATAAAAAACTATTGCAACAAATTAAAAAATATTAATTCTTAGTATAACTTCTTAATTTTTAATTTTATACATTATAAGTATCTGTTCTGTTTTTGTATTTATAATAAACTTAAAATTATCATTAATAACACGTATTAATTTTTAAATATAAGATCTCATGTCTTAATGAATTATGACAAAAGAAAATTTTCAAATTGTATACAAAAATAAGATGTTGATACAAAAAGCATAAAACAGTGCATAAATTTATGACTGTTGGATGAAAACTTAACTTTTTGATGGACTTTTTAAGATAAGCAATTTAAGACTATGTAAAAATTTGTTGTCTGACAATTTAGTTACTATTTAGATGTTATATTATTAATAGAAAACGGAATTAGCAATATTTTAACAAATAAGTTTATAAAAATTAAAGCAAAAAAAAAATTTTTTTTTATCAAATTATTTGCATTTGCATTTTACGTCTTTATTCATTCTTTATGTACAATTAAAGAGGTTAAAAAATTTAAGAATAATAAATGCAAAGAAAAAAATTTAAAATTTTAAAAATTTAAGAATAAGGAAATAAATTTATGATTGATGGATGAAAACTTAATTTTTTGATGGACTTTTTGAGATAAGCAATGTCAGACTATGTAGAAATTTACTGTCCGATAATTTGGTTACTATTTACATGTTTAGTTATATTATTAATAAAATATGAATTGCAATGTTTTAACAAATAAGTTTATAAAAATTAAAACAAAAAATAATTTTTATCAAATTATTTACGTTTACATTTCACATGTGTTTCTTCATTCTTTATGTAAACTTAATGAATTCAAAAAAATAATAATGTCTTTAATGGAGATATCTTTACACAAATGTATACTTTCGTGTTCCATTATAGACTAAGGCTAGATGTCAATTTTATACTGTAACTCGCTCCACTGTAAATTCCACTTAATCCCTAAAATAATGCTATAAATTTCACTGCAATTGAATTGAAACAAACCTCAAAATCTTTTCAACGAATAAATATGCACGATTAAATGGATTGAAAATATAGGGTGTCTAAAAATATGCATGTACAATGATATGCAAGTATCGTTTTTTATACTGAATGAAAAATATCAAAGTATGTGAAAGTAATTTTTTTTTTCCTACGATACTTATTACAATTTATTGTGCACACCATTAGTTTCAAGCAACCCATCTATTCGATGATTTTTTTTGTCTGGGTCTCTTTTATATGTCTATATTGTGGTTATATGTCAAAACATTATTTCCTAATCCCAAATTTAGGAGATTGTCACTGTAATGCTACATTTTAATTCCTCAAACAAGCACCAATAATCCTATGAAACAAATCGAGTTGTTAAAGGATTTTTATCAGTTTCAGTCAAGCAGTGGCAGATTGATAGTCTCGACACCTTCGACTTTTTAGTTCACTGTTCACAAATTGCGGATTAAATAATGATATTGTTAATTGTTAAACCCGATACTTTGCTTGTGACTAATGGGGCACTCTGAAATATTTTAAATATCATTAAAAAATCTACGACACCTGTTTTTATAGAATAAACCATGCATGTATAGCTTTTTAAAATATTTTTTATATAAAGATACTTTTCAGACACCACGCATTTTAATGAATCATCATCTAAGCCTTCTTTCATTCATTAATTTTTCTGAATTAGACGTCCATTGCGTCAAAGCGGTCCTTGGAAAGATGTTATTATTTCCACAACTTCCAATTTGAAATGTAGCCGTCACCTATAAAACTGCCCATCACCTGAGCATCATTATATAAATCATGCCTACATAGCTTTTAAAATAAATTTTTAATAGTTTAAAGATACTTTTCATACATCATCTAATCTTTTTCATTCATTAATTAATTTTTCAGAATTAGAGGCCCAATGCGTCAAAGCGGTCCGAGAAAGACGTTATTATTTCCACAGTTTTCAATTTGAAATATAACAGTGATTTTCACCCATAAAACTGCCCATAATCTGCGTACCATTATATAAATCATGCATGCATAGCTTTTAAATTACATTTTTTTAATAGTTTAAAGATACTTTTTAGACACCATGTATTTTAGTAAATCGTCATCTAAGCCTTCTTTCATTCATTAATTTTTTTAGACGTCCATTGCGTCACAGGAGTCCGGGGAAAGACGTTTTTATTTCCACAGTTTTCAATTTGTTTAACAGTGATTTTCACCCATAAAACTGCCCATGACCTAAGCATCATTATATAAATCATGCATGCATAGATTTTAAAATAAAATTTTAATAGTTTAAAGATACTTTTCAGACACCACGCATTTTAATGAAACATCAGCTAACTCTTCTTTCATTCATTAATTTTTCGGGAATTAGACGCCCACTGCGTCAAAGCGGTCTGGGAAAGACGTTATTATTATTTCCACAGTTTCAGTTTCCAATTTGAAATATAGACGTCGGTTTACCACATAAAACTGCTCATGAACACCGCTGAACCATCTGCTGCCTGAACACCTTTATATAAATCAGCTTTTAAAATAAAATTTTTAATTGTTTAAAGATACTTTTCAGATGCCACACTTTTTAATGAATCATCATCTAATCCTTCTTTTATTCATTCATTAATTTTTCGGGAATTAGACGCCCAATGCGTCAAAGCGGTCCGGGATAGACGTTATTATTTCCACAGTTTTCCAATGTGAAATATAGCCGTCGGTTTCACCCATAAAACTGCCCATGGTTTGAGCATCATTATATAAATCATGCATGCATAGCTTTTAAAATAAATGTTTAATTTTTTAAAGATACTTTTCAGATGTTATGCATTAATGAATCCTCATCTAATACTTCTTTGATTCATTCATTAATTTTTCGGGAATTAGACGCCCACTGCGTCAAAGCTGTCCAGGAAAGACGTTATTATTATTTCCACAGTTTTAGTTTCCAATTTGAAATATAGACGTCGGTTTATCACATAAAACTGCTCATGAACACCGCTGAACCACTTGCTGCTTGAACACCATTATATAAACCAGCTTTTAAAATAAAACTTTTAATTGTTTAAAAATACTTTTCAAATACCACACTTTTTAATGAATCATCATCTAATCCTTCTTTTATTCATCAATTTTCGGAATTAGACGCCCATTGCGTCAAAGCGGTCCGGGGAAAAGACGTTATTATTTCCACAGTTTCCAATTTGAAATATAGCCGTCGGTTTCACCCATAAAACTGCCCATGACCTGAGCACCATTATAACACACAGGGGGAGAGCAGGCAAGGTATGGGCAGAGAGCGACGGGAGAAATAGAAAGAGAGAGTAGAGTAGAGTCAGTAGTAGAGCGACCGTTATAAATCACTCAATGCCCGTCATACTCCTGCCGTGATTGCCGGCCGGCTACGATCGATCTTTGATTGAATTCCTTCCCAGAGATTGATTAACCCACAGAAATATATATATCGGCTGCACCACACGGGGAAAGGGGGTTGAGGGGGAGGGGTACCCCGTCTGGAATTCCATTCGGAAATTTCGAATAAAAAATAATTATGTATTTTCGCCCAAGGGCCCCTTTTCTACATCTAAAGCTACTTCTCGATGGATAGTTGAACTGCCTGCATTAAGCCACGGGTTTTTTTTTTTTTTTTTCCATTGAGAATATACTTCAACAGTAAGCGAAAAGTAGTAGATGAAGGTGGTATTTTTTTATATATATTTTATTCTCGTAATTCAGGTGAGGGTAGAAATGGTGGGAAAAGTGATGGATTGTGTCTTTGTATCGAGTCATTAACATCAAAAGTGAATAGGGGTTCAGTCGGACTTCTACAGACTCATGGTGTTATTTATATAGTTCTACCTCTTGGAAATTGTTTGTATGCTTATGTATAGTTGACAACTGTGTTAAATATATTTTAGAGATTGAATGTATAAATATTCTGTAAATTATTAAGTCGATAGATGGTTCCAATTTTTTAAACTATTTTTATAAAGTATCATTAGAAATTGATGGTAAAAAAAAAAAACCCCAACCTAATAAATTATTTAAGATTGGATTACAAATGATTAAAATCAATTGGTGATTAATATAATTGATTTTGTGCTTAAGTAACTAATATGAGTACAAGATTTAAAAGAAATAATAACTTTTTATTTATGTTGTTAAAATGAAACTATTTTTTTTTAACGCAGCTGGCAATATAGAGACAGTTATCTTTATGCCATAAACAAAGGGTGCACCGACGTTACTCATTTAGCACTACCCAGGGGGCATTTGTTGCTTGAAGATATTCTAAGGACGCTAGTAACACTACCCCCACAACGCGCTACGATTCTACATACGGTTTAAAGTGGATTCCGAACCACTAAAAACATCCCTGCACCCCGTCAGGATCCTAACTCGAAAACTGGGGTAGAGAACTCCAGAGTGAAAGCCACTCGGTCATCAGGCCCATAAAAAATTTAAACTATGGGTACATTAATTAGTAAGAAATTGGTAGGAATTGCTGAGAAATAATATGAAATATACGCGTACGATATACACTGAAGTGACAAAAGTCATGGGATACCTCTTAATATCGTGTCGGCCCTCCTTTCGCCCGGCGAAGTGCAGCAACTCGACGTGACATGGACACAACAAGTCGTTGGTAGTCTTCTGCAGGAATGTTGAGCCATGCTGTCTCGATAGACGTCCATAATTGTGAAAGCGTTGATGGTGCAGGATTTTGGGCACGAACAGACCTCTCGATGATGTCCCATAAATGCTCGATGGGATTCATGTCGGGCGATCTAGGTGGCCAGATCATTCGTTGAAATTGTCCAGAATGTTCTTCAAACCAATAGCGAACAGTTGTGGCCCGGTGACATGGCGCATTGTCATCCATAAAAATCCCATCGTTGTTTGGGTACATGAAGTCCATAAATGGCTGCAAGTGATCTCCAAGTAGCTGAACATAAGCATTTCAGTCAATGTTCGGTCCAGTCGCTCCAGAGGACCAAGTCCATGCCATGAAAAAACAGCCCACACCATTATGGAGCCACCACCGGCTTGAACAGTGCCTTGCTGACAGTTTGGGTTCATGGCTTCGTGGGGTCTGCGCCACACTCGAACCCTACCATCAGCTCTTACCAACTGAAATCATGACTCATCGAACCAGTCCACGGTTTTCCATTCATCTAGGGACCAACCGATATGCTCACGTGCCCACGAGTCGCTGCAAGCGATGTCGTTCTGTCAGTAAAGGCAATCGAGTCGGTCTTCTGCTGAATAGCCCAAGAAAAGCCAAATTTCTCCGCACAGTTCTAACAGACAAGTCCCTTGTACGTCCCACATTGATTTCTGCGGTTATTTGACGCAGTGTTGTTTGTCTGTTAGAATTTACGACTCTTTGCAGACGTCGCCGGTCTCGGTCGTTAGTGCAGGCTATCGACCACTGCGCTGTCCATGGTGGGATGTTATGCCTGAAATGTCATACTCTCGGCACACTCTTGACACAGTGGATCTGGGAATGTTGAATTCCCTAACGATTTCGAAATGGCATGACCCGTGCGTCTAGCTCCAACTAACATTCCGCGTTCAAAGTCTGTTAATTCCCGTCGTGCGGTCATCATCACGTCAAAACCTCTTCAAATGAATAACTTGAACAGAAATGAAAGCTCTGCGAAAGCACTGCGCATTTATACCTGTTCTACGCGATGCTATTGCCATCTGAAAATTTGCATATTGCTATCCCATGACTTTTGTCACTTCAGTGTATAATATTGATTGCAGAATGATATGAATATTATTTTTTAAAACAATTTGTCTGATTACAGTCCTGAATTAGTCATTAATTATTCTCAATAGTATTTAATAAAAGTGGGATATTTAACAATGTTAAAAATTTTTGATTTCTAATTATCATCACTTAGTGTTGAATAGAATTATTGTTGTTCTTCTAATGCTGCTAAAGAGACGGTTAATCTTATACCTTGGCAGCAATACAGAAACAGTTCATCTTTATGCATTAGCCATGGTCTTCACCGCTGTTACTCACTTAGCACTACGCAGGGGCATGTGTAGCTTGAAGATATTCTAAGGACACGAGTAACACTATCCCATAACGCTCTACGATTCTATTAGACTGGGACTTACAGTTTAACGCGGTTTCCAAACCACTAACAAGCATCTATGCCACCGCCAGAATTCGAACCTGAAGCCTGTGGTACGGAGCGCCAGAGAGCTAGTCACTCGGCCATCAGGCTTTATAAATATCTTCTTATATTTATCCGAGAAAATACAGTTAATTATCAAGATTATTAGATGATTTTATTGGAATAAAAAATTTTTCATTAATTCTCACTGATATTTATGCTTCAAAAAAATGAAAGAGCTTTTGGATATTTTTTAATAACGCAAATTAAGTTGTGAAATTTTGTAATTAATATCTTAGTTTTCATATACAGTATTAATAAATTAAATATATAAAACTAATATAAATACAATACATTTTTGATCTAGCACGAGTCCGAAAAAAAAGGCCATTCCATTTTGAAGCAAGGGGCGACCAGGGCGGCCGGCATTTGAAAAAATTAAAGCTCGTCCACTCCATATATTTATACGTGGAGGGGGAAGAGGAAAAAAGTAGAAAAAATTCTCTCTTTTGTTTTATGCCGGCCCAAAGAGCTACTACCAGGATGTGTCGGGACCTGCCAGCTGTTGGACAGACCTTTAATAAAACTTCAAGTGATGGATTTCAATTTGATGGGGAGTTGTAAAAAAAGGAGAAGACATTGAAAGGGGATAGAGGGGGAGATCTAGGAAGGGGGCGACGGAAATATGGGAGAGTGGAGAGAGAGAGAAGCATTTCGGGGCTCGGAAAAAGGGTGAAGGGTGGGATTATGTAACTTAAACTTTCCCTTAGAAGTCCACTTTGGTGGTGTGGATGCATTAAAACAAAGCGTCATTCCAAACAAATTAGCGGTAGAAATTGAGGGAAAAAGGAAGGGAAAAAAAATGTGATTTTTTCCCCCTTTTGTTTTTATTTTAATTTTTAATTTTTTCTTCCTTTCTCTTTTTTTAGGCTATGAATTTCTTTCAATTTTTCTTAAGGGTTAAAAAATATTAAAAAATGATATTTTTAATCTTTTCGCCAGCATGGTGTGGGTGAGCCAAAACGTCAACAAAAAAGAACCCCTGTGAGTTAAGATAAGCTGGCCGACTTTAATTGCTGGCGGGGATCTACTACAGAGAGAGTTAGGGCTCGGGATTAGATGACTAAGCTTCAATACTTTCAAAGGGGATAAGAATTAGTTTATCCCAAAAGCAATCTAGTATTATTAGATGGATGTTGTAACTACTATCGTGTTATTATGAATTAGTGGGAGGAAAATGAGTGAAGAATTAGATTGACCTAAAAAGGAGCGAAGAGATTTTTTTTTTTTTCCCCCAACTTCTACGAAATAGTTTTATTTTTTTTGTAGTAAACTAACTAATATAAAAAAAAAAATTGTGAAATAAATAAATTAAAAAGCACAGGTGTATTTAAAGTATAGTTTTTATAAAATTAAACTTTTTACTTTTTATTGATGTTAAAAAAGTAGGTCAGTGTTACATTTTGTAATTGGGGTCTGATGGCTAATAGGTAGCTCTCTGGCGCACGGTATCACAGGTTTCGGGTTCGAGTCCCGGCGGCACCATGGATGTGTGGTTTGGAATCTACTTTAAACCGTAGGTCCCTGTCTAATAGGATCGTAGAGCGTTGTGGGGTGGTGTTACTCGCGTCCATAGCATATCTTCAAGCTATACGTGCACCCTGGGTAGTGCTAAATGAGTAACAGCGCTACAGCCCTTACTTGTGGCATAAAGTTTAGCTGTTTCTGCATTGCCAGCTGCATTAGAACCGCATTTTGAAATTGATTTTATTTATTTTACTGTCATCAGTTTAAAAATAAATTCCTTTTTCTTAAATTCATTGTAGCTGATGAAATTTTGCATAATTATAAGTAATCCATTACAGTCACGTCTGTTATATAAAAAATAAAATTATGGTCTCGCTGACCAGATAGCATCTGGTCCTAATCCATTACGTCTCGTATTTTTTTTTTTTTTTTTTTTTTTTTTGACAAAACTTATTAAGAACTATTTCTGTCTTTTATAGATAACGTAACAACAAATACTAATTTAATATTTTTGAAACGCAAACATGATTCCTGAAGGCAAACTCCCTTTCGAACCATCTCGGAACTTTTTCTTTATATTTTCCAGTAAACTCTTCCTGACAAAAATGCCGAAACAAAAGTCCCATCCATGTCCCGCCCAATAGTGGTCTCATTGTCCAGATAGCATCTCTTGGCTGACAACCTTACCCGTAAAAAAGATAACATCTCCTGTCTCGAAATCTGCCAGTAGGCAGAGGCCCTGGTCTACCAAGGGGATGTTGCGCCACTGATTGATGAAGTTGATATTATAAAATATCAGTCATATTCTCTTAATTAATATAATAATATATTTAAAACAGTTTAATTCTTGAATAAATATTATGTATTTTATTATTCAATAAATATCTGATATCTCAATAAAAAACTTTTTTTTTTTTTTTTGACAAAAACTCGTTAAGAACTATTTCTGTCCTTTAAATTAGTATTTGTTGTTTCATTATATATATATAATATTTTTGAAACACAAACATGATTCCTGAAGGCGAACTCTATTTCGAACTTCTTTTCCTCTTTTCCAGTAAACTCTTCCCCGACAAAAATGCCGAAACAAAAAGCCCCATCCCTGTCCCGCCCAATTGTGGTCTCGTTGTCCAGATAGCATCTGCTTGGCTTACAATTACCCTAAACCATTACGACTCGATTCAACCCAATTCGGCCTTCATTTGAATAAGACGCACTTCTTATTTTTAGGGGACCTTCCCCTTTCGACCTTCCCTTGCCGGAGAGCTTAACCCTCTCAATTTCGATTTAAGCAATAATGGTTCTTTTATTCAAAAAGTTTCAACCTCAGAAGAAGCTAATGGGAACCTAATGCAGTTGCAGGCGAACGCTACGGCTTGTGGCTGAAAATATAAAATAGAGGCAATAACGGTCGGGAAGGTAGGTTTTGTTGTTTTTTCCCTTTTTTTTATTATTTTTTTTTTTCCTCTAAAAAGGGATCTAGTTGGTTACGGTATAAATCTTTAAAAAGTGTCCTTTTTATATCTATGGAAAATTGTTTTTACCGGCAGTTTAATTTCTGGAAGATGTACTCGGGAAAATAAGTTCGGTATTACAGGAATTTGAATCTGGGTGAAAGGAATGTGAAACGGGAACTGTGCGAATATCTTTGAGGATATATATCCTTTTGGGGTGGTGTTTTTGTTCATTCTCCACTTGAATGCATTTACGTCTAAAATCGTTTGGAATATTGAAAAAGAGAACGGTTCGTACAAAAAAAAGTTTTACTTTAGAAATCCGTAACTATTCTTGGTACTTGAATGTCTTTATTCAAAAATTCTTATTCCAGTTCTAAGCATTCTTATTCATGTATATATAATACGTTTTTGAATTTAATAATTTTCTTAAAATGTTTCATATTATTTTTCGATGCAATGATTTTTATACAAATATATACTATATATAATTTTTTTGTTTGTTTACATACATTTTTCTTGAAATTTTATGAAGGAAAACATAGAAAAACTGTTAATTTCCGTCTATGTACAATTTTACTGTTAATAACTTATAATTGTTAAATTAAAATTATTAGCATACAATTGTTGCTCTTTCAAAATATTCTGTTTATGAAGAAGGATTATAAACAGAATATTAAGAGAATAAATAAATAAATATATATATTTGATTATTTACACTTCACATAACTATTTGCTTGTGCTTCGAAATTTTATGAAGGAAACATAGAAAAACTGTTAATTCCGTCTACTGTTAATAACTGTGTACAATTAATAGTAAAAACTGTTAATAACTTATAATTGTTATTAATTAAAATTATTAGCATACAATTGTTGCTCTTCAAAACTGGTCGAAAAGAAGGATTCTGTTTATGAAGAAGGATTATAAACAGAATATTAAGAGAATAAATAAATAAATATATATATTTGATTATTTACACTTCACATAACTATTTACAGGCTTGTGCTTCGAAATTTTATGAAGGAAACATAGAAAACTGTTAATTCCGTCTACTGTTAATAACTGTGTACAATTAATAGTAAAAACTGTTAATAACTACAATTGTTGCTCTTTCAAAACTTCGAAAAGAAATTCTGTTTATGAAGAAGGATTATAAACAGAATATTAAGAGAATAAATAAATAAATATATATATTTGATTATTTACACTTCACATAACTATTTACAGGCTATTTTGAAATTTTATGAAGGAAACATAGAAAAACTGTTAATTCCGTCTACTGTTAATAACTGTGTACAATTAATAGTTAATTAATAATTATAATTGTTATTAATTAAAATTATTAGCATACAATTGTTGCTCTTTCAAAACTGGTCGAAAAGAAGGATTCTGTTTATGAAGAAGGATTATAAACAGAATATTAAGAGAATAAATAAATAAATATATATATTTGATTATTTACACTTCACATAACTATTTACAGGCTTGTGCTTTGAAATTTTATGAAGGAAACACAGAAAAATTCCGTCTACTGTTAATAACTGTGTACAATTAATAGTAAAAACTGTTAATAACTTATAATTTTATTAATTAAAATTATTAGCATACAATTGTTGCTCTTTCAAAACTGGTCAAGGATTCTGTTTATGAAGAAGGATTATAAACAGAATATTAAGAGAATAAATAAATAAATATATATATTTGATTATTTACACTTCACATAACTATTTACAGGCTTGTGCTTCGAAATTTTATGAAGGAAACATAGAAAAACTGTTAATTCCGTCTACTGTTAATAACTGTGTACAATTAATAGTAAAAAACTGTTAATAACTTATAATTGTTATTAATTAAAATTATTAGCATACAATTGTTGCTCTTTCAAAACTGGTCGAAAAGAAGGATTCTGTTTATGAAGAAGGATTATAAACAGAATATTAAGAGAATAAATAAATAAATATATATATTTGATTATTTACACTTCACATAACTATTTACAGGCTTGTGCTTCGAAATTTTATGAAGGAAACATAGAAAAACTGTTAATTCCGTCTACTGTTAATAACTGTGTACAGTAATAGTAAAAATTAATAACTTATAATTGTTATTAATTAAAATTATTAGCATACAATTGTTGCTCTTTCAAAACTGGTCGAAAAGAAGGATTCTGTTTATGAAGAAGGATTATAAACAGAATATTAAGAGAATAAATAAATAAATATATATATTTGATTATTTACACTTCACATAACTATTTACAGGCTTGTGCTACGAAATTTTATGAAGGAAACATAGAAAAACTGTTAATTCCGTCTACTTTAATAACTGTGTACAATTAAAAGTAAAACTGTTAATAACTTATAATTGTTATTAATTAAAATTATTAGCATACAATTGTTGCTCTTTCAAAACTGGTCGAAAAGAAGGATTCTGTTTATGAAGAAGGATTATAAACAGAATATTAAGAGAATAAATAAATAAATATATATATTTGATTATTTACACTTCACATAACTATTTACAGGCTTGTGCTTTGAAATTTTATGAAGGAAACATAGAAAAACTGTTAATTCCGTCTACTGTTAATAACTGTGTACAATTAATAGTAAAAACTGTTATAACTTATAATTGTTATTAATTAAAATTAGCATACAATTGTTGCTCTTTCAAAACTGGTCGAAAAGAAGGATTCTGTTTATGAAGAAGGATTATAAACAGAATATTAAGAGAATAAATAAATAAATATATATATTTGATTATTTACACTTCACATAACTATTTACAGGCTTGTGCTTTGAAATTTTATGAAGGAAACATAGAAAAACTGTTAATTCCGTCTACTGTTAATAACTGTGTACAATTAATAGTAAAAACTGTTAATAACTTATAATTGTTATTAATTAAAATTATTAACATACAATTGTTGCTCTTTCAAAAAATGGTCGACAAGATTAACGAAAAGAAGAATCATAAACAAAATATAAAGAAAATAAATATATTTTTATCTATTTTTTTTTCTAATTATTTACACTTCATATAAATATTTACAGGCTTGTGCCTTGAAAATACGGAAAAACTATAAAATTCCGTCTATTTTAACAACTATGTACAATTTAAAAGTACAAACTGTTTATTATTATTAACTTGTGATTGTTACTAAATAAAATTATTAGCATTTTATAATTGTTGCTCTTTCAAGAATAGTTGACAAGAGCAATGAGAAGACGGTACATAAACAAAATATAAAGAGAATAAATATATTTATTTATTTTTATTATTATTATTTACACTTCACATAACTATTTACAGGCTTGTGCTTTGAAATTTTATGAAGGAGACATAGAAAAACTGTTAATTCCGTCTACTGTTAATAACTGTGTACAATTAATAGTAAAAACTGTTAATAACTTATAATTGTTATTAATTAAAATTATTAACATACAATTGTTGATCTTTCAAAAAATGGTCGACAAGATTAACGAAAAGAAGAATCATAAACAAAATATAAAGAAAATAAATATATTTTTATCTATTTTTTCTAATTATTTACACTTCATATAAATATTTACAGGCTTGTGCCTTGAAAATACGGAAAAACTATAAAATTCCGTCTATTTTAACAACTATGTACAATTTAAAAGTGCAAACTGTTTATTATTATTAACTTGTGATTGTTACTAAATAAAATTATTAGCATTTTATAATTGTTGCTCTTTCAAGAATAGTTGACAAGATCAATGAGAAGACGGTACATAAACAAAATATAAAGAGAATAAATATATTTATTTATTTTTATTATTATTATTTACACTTCACATAACTGTTTACAGGCTGGTGCCTCGAAATTTTATGAAGGAGACACGGAAAAACAGTTAATTCCGTCTACTTTTAGTAACAATGCACAATTAAAAAGAAAAAGCTGTTTATTATTATTAACTTATTAATAATTTTAATTGATTATAATCATAATTATTGCTTTTTCAAAAATGGTCGACAAAATTAATGAAAAGAAGGGGCTAAACATAATATAAAGAGAATAAATACATATTTGATTATTTACACTTCACATAACTATTTACAGATTTGTGCCTTGAAATTTTATGAAGAAAACAAGGAAAAACTATAAAATTCCGTCTATTTTTAATAACTATCTACAATTAATATTCAATATATGTATATATATATATATATATATATATATATTGATTATTTACACTTCACATAGCTATTTAGAATTATGCCTTGAAATTTTATGAAGGAAACACGGGAAAACTGTTAATTCCATCTACTTTTAATAACTATGTACAATTAAAAGTAAAAACTGATAGAAGATTAAATATTAAAAATTAAAATCTTATTATAAAGTGAAGCATATTTTCCACCATAAATTATAGACCATTTTTTACGCCTTTTAGTTTGCTGAAATTTTTTTAAATGTCACTTTATTATTTATCTCTTTCATTGCAACTAAAAATTTATACTATTATATACATTAAGTTAATTTTTTCACAAACACAATTACCGATTAAATTAAGCTCCAATTTAAATATCTGCTTTAAATATCATTTTCAAGTAATGCTTTTTTAACCTTTATGAATACGCAATAGAACGTGCAGTTTCTTAGCGTGAGGAAGTTATCTGTGCCTTCTGTCTAAAGTATTCATTTTATTATATCTGTAATGCGTAAGCGAAAAACCGGCTTGCATGCACGTTTATGCAAACGTGGCCATTGCGTTGTCTATGTCTGGAACCGCAACGGGCAGAAAACTGACAACATGACTTCACCACGGGAACTTAAATGGAAAAGCAAACAACCCCAAAATAAGAAAGACAAGCATAATAAAAATAATAATAATAATAAAAATAAATAAATAAAAAAAATGTGCAGTTCGAACGAAAACTGTGGCACACGAAACAAAACCAAAAAAACCATTTGCAACAGCAGTAAACTTGTCTCTCGCGTTCTCTTCGCCCCAAAAATTGACGAAAGTGAACAGGTGGACAATTCTGGCCACCTCTTTCCCCCTTCCTTTCTCCCCCATCCCCTGGCCACTTTTGTTTGCGCGACTAATTTGGTTCAAGTCATCAGCAGAAAACCCGAGGGGGGGAACGGAGAGGGGTGGAGGATTGAAAAGACAAAACGTTCCAAACACCACCATCAGCATTGAAGGGGGAAGGAGAGAGACACACAGAGAGAGAGAGAGAGAGAGTAGCTTACGCAAGCACTACTAAACGATGCTATTAATATGTGAGCAGCACAGGCGGTTCATTTTTTTCCGCCAACCTCCCCCCTCACCCCCTTCCAGGTCAGTCCCTTACTTGACTTTGTAAAAAACTGAAATATCGTGTGCGCTGAGGTACAGGGGGAGGGAAGGAAGCTGTTCTTACCCTCATACCTGCGTGACCACGTGTCGTCATGGAAACAGTGAAAAAAAGGAGTTTTATATTAAGTGGATTGACAGAAACACCTGACTGAGAAAAAGCACCTGTTTGTGTGGTGGACAGTGATCACCATGGATACGGCACCCCCAACAAAACTACTAACTCGGAAAAGAAGAATGCAGCGTACGAAGGGACAGTTTGCCGATAAACAGTGAAGTGAAGGTGGTAATTGAGATAAATAGTTTACCCCTTTTCAAACAAATATGTATGTGTACATACACTAACAGTGTTAGGCTAACCCATAGTTCTTTTCCATACTCTCGTATGAGAATAGAAAGCTTTTTTTCAAAATACTTTCTATCTAAATTGCAACAACAAAAGCAGTGAATAAGCAAATTAAAAAAAAAATAGAGAGAGAGATAATAGAAAAAGATTTTTTGGTGATTTGTTAGATAAATTTGGTATATAATATAAACTGTGTGAAATATGCAATCTCAGGTTCCTTTATTTAACAACTTATTAAGCTTAAATGTATCTGCTTCTTCTAAAACTAAAAATGAAAATTTCACGTAATTAATGCACCTTTTCCGCTAAGGATTGTTAATAATTCACTGCTATAGCAGAAATTTCTGTCATCCTGATATTCGAAATAACAATGATACTATAAATGACCCAGTTTGAAATCTTTTTGACCTTTTCTACAATAGGTAATTTATTTCAAAATTGTTTATTTTTAAATAACATCTTCAAAAATAGATACTTTTTTTACAATTTAATTAAATAAAATACTTTAAAGTAGAAATTTTCACTAAAATTTTCAAAAATGTAAGGCATTTTTATATAAACTATTCTCATTTCAAAGATATAAATTATAGCTTTCCATATTTATGGCTATTTCAAGTGCCCAGAAATTAGATAAAATAATTCAAGATAATCTTTAAACGGGAGTCATAATTATTGAGACCCACTTTAATAGCCAACCCAATTTCGTCAGAAAAATATCGAGTTAGAGCGAAATTCGATATAATATCTAATAAAATCTATTTATAAAATCTGAAATTGAAACTCAATTATAGAAAAATTCTTAATGAGACTATAATGCCAATTAGCCAATTGTAAATGAGACTTAATAGCTTAGCTTAGTATAGCTTATGACGCCAATTTAGTATAGCTTATGACGTACTAAGAATCGCCAATTATAGAAGCAGCTATTTATAGCCAAATAATTAAAACCAAGAGTAGTTAATTAGCCAATTCTTAATGCGATTTAGCTTAACTATAATGCCAATTTGGGGCCTGAGGGTCGAGTGGCTAGCGCTCTGAAGAGAAAGTGTGTGAGAGAAAGAGAGAGAGAATTTTTTCTAACTTTAAAAAAAATGAATGAAAATTATTTATAAAGGACTTTCTGCAATACAGTGAAAAAAAAAAGTAGGAATTGACCTTAAATTTTTTTTTTTTTTTATGTTACTTATTCTATTTTAGCATGTGTCCAAACCTTTTGGAAATGATTCATTATCAAACAGATTATTCAGAATCAATCACTAAAACTAATCATTCAACTAATCATTTTTAAATATACATTACGCCATGCATCTCGGTAATCTGGACAAATTACTATTTACCAAACAATCTATCAAAAAAGCTCTTTATGCGCGTAATCTATAGCTCAGTCCTTAAGATAGCCTTGTGTAATTCCATCCATCGCTTACTGAAATGACAGTCATCGTCCTCGGATTTCCTTTTCATCCAGCCTGTGACACTGTGGGTGTCTTCCATAAAGGATCTCCGCCGAATAAGATCCTCATCTCCAAGTCAATGACCCGCTTCCCCTCCCCCATTCAAACACCCCCAGAGCCATCCACCCCCTTGCTCGTCTCCCATCCCTCCTTCAGTCTCCCTCGAGCATTTATTTACCTTGAATATTTTCTGGAGAAATGACCCAAAGATGGACGTCGCAGGAGAAAGTTGGTTTCAGAGAAATGGACGATGGATTAAATGGATGAGATTGGTTTATTTCAGGTTAAATGTGAATTCAAAATTTAGAGACAAAATAATGATTACACTCACAGTTCCTAAAACAGTTATAAAAATTATCATACAATGTCCAATAAGTGAATATTAAGTAATTAAATTTTTATTGGTAACCTTTATTAATATTTTTTATTGATAAATAAATAATTGTTAAAACATGTTGTTGTAAAGAATAACATGTTGCAAATTAAAAATTTACTGTATTGAATATAATTGTTTTTAAGGCGCAAATGTGAATTATTTTCTCTTTGGATTAAATCAGGAATTTAAATATTAATGAGAAGAATGCTTTCAACGGCCATCTCTACCCTATATACAATATATAGTTATAATGCAATTCATTCAAGTGTTTTGTGAATATAATAATGATTTTAAACTCTTCGCACTCATTCTTAAGAGTAAATGTCTGCAGCCTTAGCACAAATAATCGTAATAGCCACTACAATTCTCTAAAATGAAAAATTACGTGGTCACAACAACATGAATCATCAAAGTAAAATGGGGCACGTGAAACATTATTTTAATTCATATGTATGAAATTATGAATTTTAATTAATAGAACGCGTTTTATCAGCTGATAAATATTTAAATTCTCTTGATCCTTGAATGGATATGTTGTTCAAATGCAGCTGGCAATACAGAGACAGTTAATCTTTATGCCGTAAGCAAGGGCTGCACCGTCTTTACTCACTTAACACTACCCATGGGGTGCGTGTAACTTATAGCTCAGAAAGCTAGGCACTCGACCATGAGGCCCTCATTAATGATACCTCTAAATAAATTAACCAATTTCTATTTGGCTTTTAATTCATTGCATGAGAACTTTCCATAAGGCAATTTGGGCAAACCCATAACAATTTCCAAATACTTAAATATTTTACATAAATAATTCTGTTCTTTTAATTAGTTTGAAATTTAAGCTATAAAATTTGAATTAAAAATTTATTTTATGATGATATATTATTCTTTAAAAAAAAAAAAAAAAATTAAAAATGTATCACGTGATTCTCACTAAAACCAATTATTTAAGTATACAGATTGCTTAAACATAAAAAGTTACATATTTGCTAAAACATAACTACCACAAAAAAAAAATAATAATAATGATTCAAAATTATCAATAAAAAAATCCATCTCCCCTAATTAAACTTATCGCAGAATGTGTACCAAAACGATATAATTAATGGGATTAAATACCCACAAATGTTTGCCCACTTTTTTTGCACACGCACTCAGTTTTTCCCTATAATCCAGAACCAATATATTGAATCACCAACACTTTCCTGTAATTAATCCCTTCCTATAAAACGAGATTAAGAGTTATCAATGTCGGTGGCCTATCGTTTGCAAACAAACAGTGGAAACCTGTCATTCAAGAGCGGATCTATCAACAGGCTATCACAGGCCAGTGAGAGGGGTATCGAAGTTTACTGGGGGGGGGGTGAAAGAAGGTGCACTGCCTCACCCCCCTCCCGAAAGGTTTCCGATAACCTCTAACATCTTTGTTAAAATGAAGGCTTTGGCCAATGGAAATCAATCGCAAAGTAGGTAAGAAGGACAGGGAAAAAAAAGTGGGGAAATTCCTTGTATATAAAAATAGAACCGTCTGAGAAAATTCGAAACTCGTGGTGGTTTTCCTTTGTTTTGACGGGTGAGCACGTGGATTGGTGGGCAATTGTCCGTTTTGAAAACAGGAAAAACAGTCTGAGTTTTTGATATTTTGATAAATATATAATAATCTACTTGAATTATTATATTTTTATGACGGTTTAATTTTAAAAAAAAATATTCACTTCACTATTTTTGGTATCCTGATGATGCCTTTGAAGAATATCATCATTTTTGTACTAATTTATGTAGTTTGCTGTTTATTTTATTTTATTGTGGGCAATTGCCCATTTTGAAAACAGGAAATAAAATAGGATATGAACGTATTTTGAGAAATCTGTAATAATCTCTTTGAAATTTTATATTTTCATGAGGGCTTTAATTAAAAAAATAATGCTCTCACTATTTTTGGTATTATGATGGCTTTGAAGAATATCATCAATTTTGTAGTTTGATTTATAATAGCCATAATTTCTAAATTATTTTTTTTTTTCAATGGTAGGTATTTTGACTTGATATCATTTCGCCACTCGAACGGCTCTACGGTCATTTTGTGCACGCTTTAGGCTAATTAGACCTCCTGTCAATTTTACGCCCAGTGTCCCCTAACAGAAATATAATTTACAACTCATGAAAGTGTGGTTTGGTTTGTCTCTCTACGATAATTTTTTTCATTTTTGGGCTAATTAGACCGGGACCTAGAATTTAACGTGAATTCCAAACCACTCACAAACTTTCAGATATATACTACGCCATTTTTATAATAGTGCACCCATATTTTGCAACCGCAGTTTGGAATGCGCTCTACTTCTTAAGACCCCTCTCTCCCTTTCCCTTCAACCGTGAGTCCCTACGGGTTCGTCGGCTTGGTCAAGATGTCTACCAAGTGGGATAAGAAACAACAACAATAAAAAAAAAAAAAAAAACATAATTACAAAGGTTACAAAGGAAACGCGCAGAAATATTTTTTTTTTTTTTTTTTTTTACATTTACCATTATTACTTTCCATTTTAATTTTAAAACAATCTGTAAAGCATATTATTCTGAAAGTTTTAACCTTAGTATTTTTTGTAACAACATCTTTTACTAGCTTAACAGATTCAAAAGTCAGTTCCATGTATTTAAATCTGAAATTTTTTATCTCTTTTCTTCTCCAATCCTAGTAGTGCAATAGTATATGTATACTATAAATTTAATTAATTCATCTCATATAATAAAATGTAATCTTGTAATTCTTGTTTGCTATATATATATATATATATATATGATTGTTCAGCTCGTTAAAAAAGGATTATAATATTTAGGATTAATGGTGTTTGATCGAAGATAGCCATTTACAGTTTTCTTAACTATATTAAAAAAAAAAAAAAAAAAAAAAAATTAACGTCCTAATCCCGTGGCAAAATGTTTCTATGATTAAAAATCTAAATGTTTCTAATAACCAACACTACAACCTTTTCCTTTCACGAACATAATTATGTCTCCTTATTACGACACCCGAATTCCTGCCCACCCCCGCCCCATTCGAACTCAAACAGAAGCGAGGGCAGCTGTTTCCTTGATCGCATTTAAAAGGGAAACTTTGTTTCGTGATGTAATAGACCCCATTCTCTTCTACACTCACCTGCCTCACCCCCTCACCCCCCCCTCCACCCCGACATCCCCGGAAGAAGTGAACCGTTAGAGCCACTGTCACCCCAGGCACAACCGAAGTAATTGTTCCAATGGTGGGTATTGTAGAATGGGTATCACGCGCATGCTACCATTCGAAACGTCAACGCGTTGGCGATATGACAGTTTTTCACACTGGGGCTCCCCATCTGTCTGGAAATTTCTCTGCCTTTTATGTGTGTATAAGCACTTTTATGTGATTTAATAAAAATGTATAGTATATAAAATGTTGTTAGTTAATGTAATGACGTTTTAAAGTGTCGTTAATTCAGCATTAAACTATATACTTTCAGTATAAGTTAAAGCCAATTATTAAAAAATATGAGCCGTTTTCTTTGAAAATGGTGTAAGTCCATTTTATATTATATGGAGATATTTAAAGGTTTGAATTTGAACGGTTTGAAAAAATATCGGTATATGTTAATACGCTCATTTTATGTTTTTTAAGTATTAAATTGATTTCAGTTAATAATGTGATCGTTTTTAAAGTATTAGTTAAAAGAAATTTAAATTTTGATGGCATTAAATGGACTTACATCACTTACATCAAGTCAACAAAATGTGAAAAAGATACATTTATGAAATATTAAATATGAGATTTCAATTTGAATCCTACCAATTTTTTTTATGAAATTTTTATTAAATGTATATAGAAAAACAAAAGAAAAAAGCTTTATTTCAATATTTCTTCAGATAATGCTATTTTAGTTATTTTAATTACAACTTTATATTAATAGGTGCCATTTTTAATTTTTATCATTAGAGAAAGTTCTAGAAAATAGACATGATGTATTGGAGGAATATAAGGTGATGATACATCATGTCGTCGAATTTTTCAGATGTGATGGGCCTGGCATGATGATATAAAAGTGCTAGTAAAATATTTTCAAATTTTCGGGGCCTTCCTCGTCTGGGGAGTAAATCTAATGTTTTAAGCTCGCATTTTTCATCCAATGAAGTTTTATACAGAATTGTAGAGGGTGAACAAACAGAACGCACTACTAATAGCGTTTTTAATTCTAGTTATGGAGTCGAATGATTCAGAAGCAAACAACAATATTCAAATGAACGAACGAAAATTTTTATATCAACAACAGTGTTGCCACGCATATAAAAATGAAGTAGAGAAATTATGTAGTATAATTTTTTAGCTAAATATTAAGTCTTGTGCCTTGTGAATACCACTGTCAAATTAATTATATTTGTAATTTCATTGACTGCATAAATTTATATAGACAAAACGATGAAAATTTTGAAGTTTTTTGTGTATGTGGGGGGGGACTTTTTATAGATAAAAATTTCACAGCAGATTGCATTAATTGTTATCTTTAAATAAATTGTCAAAAATAGCCTTACACCACTTTCAAAGAAATTAAATGTGCTATTATTATTAATTAAAAGTGTTTTTATTTATTAAAATATGACATAATTTTTGTAAAGTTATATATATTTTTTTTATCTTCTGCTTTCATCCCTCCTCCCCTAGAAATATGTAACATTAAAGCAATTGTTTTGTAACAATATATCACTAATTTACAATAAACATTTCAAGACACTGAGGTGGAAATTATAGCAATATGTGTTAAAAAATCTGCACCATCTGTTGCAGATTTACACGAATAAAACCAGCGGCAGCATGAGCATTGTCTCTCTATTAAAAGGGGAAAGCGAGCATGCATCAGTGATTTTTCTACGTGCAAGCATACCGGATGCAGATGGCTTTTAAATAATTTGTTGCTACCAATTTCACACTCTACGCCCACAAATCAGAATGGCTACTTTGTTTGACTGTCAAGTCTGACCATGCGTTGCACAAATGTCGCCAACATGTTGCATTAAAGCTCTATTAACCTACTCTGAGTGAGCGTTTATAAAATATGCATGCCCGTCAAATTAGTCTTTTTATTCCTACAACACACATTTATATTGCTACAGTACTATTGTAGAATCTTATACTGAAATATTGCAGCAAAGAAATTACAAAGATGAAGTAATATTGAACAGACGAAATATTTTTATTTTTAAAATTTTGAGGACTTTTATATTTGTATAAACTGCCATTATGTGTCTTTCATAAGATTTTAGAGTCTTTAAATATTGTTGTTATTGTTCGAATGCAGATGGCTAGCACTACAGAGGCAGTTAATCTTTACGGCATTAGCAAGGGCTGCACCGTTATTGCTCATTTAGAACTACTCAGGGGGCACGTGTAACTTGAAGATATGCTACGGACGCGGGTATCCCCACAACGCACTACGATCCTATTAAACCGGGACCTACGGTTTAAAAGGAATTCGAACAGCTACAAACTTCCATGGTACCGCCGAGACTCAAATATGAAACCTGTGGTGAGCCCCAGAGCGCTAGCCACTCGGCCAACAGCCCCTGAAGTCTCTTTTATATTTGTATAAACTGTAATTATGGGGGTTTAGGGGTTTAAAATATAATTAGTTTATTCAAAACATAAAAAGTTTTTAAAAATTCTATTATCGTAAAAGGGAAAAATTTAAAAATAAATTTTATTGGCCTTTTAAATTTTTATACCTTAAAAAGTTATCACAGAAAAAAAAAATCTGCATTACATTGCATTCAGAGTTTCCTATGAATATTATTAAAAAGTATATTAATACGAATGTAATATCTTCGTTATTTTAAATAAAATTAAAAAGTAACTAGCCGCCTTTTAAATAAATCAAGATATTTTTTTTCAAACACTGACGGAAAATAAACTTTTCAAGCAATTTAATTGATTTTGAAGAAAAATTTTGAGAGAAAATCTTTTTTTTTTAAAACTAATTACTTTCAAACGACTATTTAATTAATATATAAATTATTTATCCAACTGAGCATAGTTGAGATTTACAAAGTTTCTTTTTAGAAAAGATAGTATACTAAATCCATTTAACCAAAAATACAATCCAAAGAAAACCAACCGAGGCAAAGCGGTTAGACATTTCTTTCTATTCCCAACTATAAATAAGCGTCTTGTTTAAATTCAAACACAGAGCAAAATCACTCTTGGAAACACCAACCCACTCCTTGGAAAAGCAGCTATTAAATCTTTCCTCTTGCTTTTCTTACTGAGGATAAAAGACAGTGAGAGAGAGAGAGAGAGTAGGGGTGGAGTGAGGGCTGCGATTTACTTACCTTTCCACCGACAAAGGACAACAAGGATGGAATCCTGGAACAACACAAGGACACGTGGATCTCTCTCCAACAACAATGGAGAAGACACATCAAGGGACACAAACTAACTGCATCAGCGGCCGTTTTGTTGGACCCATTGCCTCAATTTAGAGGAAATCAGTTCTACCCTTCCAACTTTCAATCACCTTTTCCAGGGGCTTTAATTCTTCTCTGTCCCCCTTCTTTCTGAACGGAAAGAAAAGTTGAACCCCCTGCCCCCTTCCCCATGCCCCTGCTTACTACAGGGGGTGTTCATTTCTTCTCCGGGTGACTTAAAGTGGATTATTCTCCGGTTCGGTGCAGTGTTTCGCCCAGACAAACATTACTTCTAATTGTTCGCTTTGAATACGGCTTCTGGATGTAGGGTTGAGGATGGGGGCTGGGGGTGGCAGACGACCCCACGTGGAATGTTTAGGCACAAGGATTGTTCCCCTTTTCGGGAAATCAGTGTAAAGTTTGCTGTTGGGTTGTACCCTATCTGGCACTAGGATAGTTTAAAATTAATTGCTACTGCCTGCCTCAGTAATTTTTTTGAGGGGGGTATTTGGATTTCAAGTGCACTAGCTAAAGATATTTCAGGCCTCATTAATCGCATAGAAAAATATTTCGTTGTAATTGAAAACTGAAATTCAGTTTTTATCATAGCTCGATGTAACTCATTTATTATTAGTTGAGCATGAGCAGGGTGACTTAAAACTCTTCCCTTTCAAACTGATACTAATCTGGCAGGTATTTGTACATAATTGGTAAGAATAAAATCTATTTTTTTTTTTGGGAATTTAGAACAATACCCAGAAATTATTACTATAAAAATTTCAAATATTAATTTTTGTATTAACTTTTTATATATAGTTTACTGTTTTATTAAATAGAAAGGCCCGAATGGCCGATTGTCCAGCGCTCTGACGCTCGGTGCCATAGGTTTCGGGTTCTAATCCCGGTGGTGCTTTGGGCGTTTGTATTGGTTCGGAATCCACTTTTTAAACCGTAGGTCCGGTCTCATAGGGCTGTAGAGCGTCACGGAGCCAAGTCAGATTTCTACCTATGGGTGCTCCATCCCAACAGAAGCTGCCCCCTTTCTCTTCAACCATATGGACTCGTGGGCTTGGTCTGGATATCTACTAAGTGTGATAAGAAACAACAACAACAACAAAATTGAAAACTCCATTCTCAAAATTTATATAAAAGAAAAATAAAATTTCTGGGGATAGTAGTCATGAAATTGTTAAGTTGTATATTTAACAATCTAATTAATTCAAATGCCATACTGCCTGAAGATTGTCGTAATGTAGTTTGTCAGATTTGTAGTTTAAAATAAGATCTATAGCTATTCCCATAAAACTGATTATGAATAACAAAATAAAATCAAGTATTGTTTTTGGGGGAACTATGCATTCAGTACCAATACTTGTGCATGTAAAATTGGTTTTGGGTAGTTGATAGTCTCCCAATTTATGCTACGAAATCACATTTACATAAATATTTTAGTCAGTTAGTGTGAAAATAATTTTATTCACTACGAAATTTACTTTTGTTTTCCTTAAAATTTAATAAAGAAAGAATATAACAAACAGGTAAATAAAACGCTCTGTAGCAAAATGACACACATAAGAGTACCTCATTATTACGTTTTATCTGATTATCATTACCTTCTTTTTATGTAAGCAAGTTTGCAAATAATTTCATGTGCATTTTTATTGTCTGCATCAAGAAGGAAAAAACAGGGAGCAAGAAATCTTGGCAACTAAGTACGCCAATCTGTGAAACTGCTCTACTTTGAGAGTCGTCAAACTTATCTCCTGATCAAAGTCTCCGGGCGTCCAAAAATATGTCCTACATAAAAGCTTTGCTAATGGTCGTCAAACTAAAAGTTTCCTAACTCCGGGAAATACTACACGATAATAAGAGGGTTATTCCCCCCCACACCAAGACATGAGTTTGCCCCCCTCCCAGATTCATTTAGAGAAAGAAAAGCACGGCTCCCTGGGATGTGATTAGCGGTCAGCAACGAAGCCCATCATTAATTGAAGGTTATTGGTCGTTAGGAGAAGAAGGTAGGGGCTCCTAATTGCGGTGCATAGCCACTGGCCGAAACCCCGGGATTTCGCGCATTTTCTTGTACAAAATGGCCGTTAGAAAATCAAGATTAAAACATTTATCTTGAGGCCATCGTAACTGGACTTGTTTGAGGCCCTTTTGTGGGTGCTTGTGTCATTAATTAAAATAGTTAATTTCTACTCAAGGCTAGCGATGTGTGTAACATTAAAAATACATAATGTGGCCAAATATCCACTTTATGAAGAAGTAGAGCAGAAATAGATTGATAGGTTTGAATTATAAAAGGATTAATTTACTTTTAATCTTTTAATATTGTTACAAATAAATGAAATTTACCCACAAATGTCGCAGATTCATAAATACACGGACTAAGTTACTATTTATTGAATTTAGAGTAGTAATAAACATCCAGCGAGGCCTGAATGACCAAATGCAGCCAAAATGCCCAATTGGCCAGTGCTCTGGCCTTTGGTACCACAGGTTTCAGGTTCGAATCCTGGCGGTAGCAGGGCTGTTTGTGAGTGGTTCGGAATCCACGTTAAATTGTAGGTCTCGGTCTAATTAGCTTAAAGTGTGCACAAAAAGGACCATAGAGTGGTAAATCAAACCATAAACCACGAATGGCCAGGTATCTGGCGCTCGGTGCCACAGGTATAGGGTTTGAGTCCCGGCGGTACCTATGAATGTTTGTAGTGGTTCGAATCCACTTTAAACCGTAGGTCCCGCTCTAATATGATCGTAGGGTGTTGTCTTGAGGTTTGATCAGCCTTCAGCCCCCGTGGTCCCCCTCGCTAAAGTGAAACTGCATATTACCCTTAACCATGGACGTCGCCTGCGATGTGATCCTTCGGACCTGGAGTACGATTTCCTGCACCAGGGGTGTTTGTAACACTATAAACATGCAATGACACACAGTTACAGAAACATTCAGTTTTTTTTTTTTTTTTTTCATGTGCAAGAAGAAGCAAAATAAAAGAAAGAAAAAAAAGTAAAATTTATTTGAATATATATGAAATTAAATAGATTTTTTTTTTAATTATGAAACTTTTTGTTGCAATTACTAAATGCCTGACTCATGGCCTAGTGGTAATGTGCTCAGCTAGAGTGCAAGTTACTGAATTCCGAAACTCGGAGGTTCAATGATGATTGTGAGAGCGTTTGCAAGTGTCTCTCTCGTATTGTCAGTCAGGCTGGAGGTTTGTCCATAAGACTTGAAAATGGGGAGCAATTCCTCATTTATAAGTCTACCCCGAAGGCAATGTCCTCCTTTCCTCCTCATCGATGACGTTTCGTTCTGTTGAATACTTAGGCCCATCGATGCACAATAATAATGCCGTTAATAACTTTCATGACTTCATTATAATTTTTCTTTTTTTTTTTTTTTTTCAATTCCTTCTATTAGCTTACACTCTACCTATATATATCTTGCTAAAATTTTCAATCGTTAATGAAATACTTTCTCTTCCTCCACTCGAGTTCAAATACATTTTTTTTTTTTTTTGAACTTGTAGTGGATGACACTGGATGTTAATACAGTTTTTTCAAATATTAATTCAGTAATTAAATTTTAATTAATTAATTTTAGTTTTTTTAGATTTAAGTTGCATATATCTACCCATAGATGGCGCCAGATAAACTTAAAAAAAATGAATGAAAATTATTTATAAAGGACTTTCTGGAATATAGTGAAAAAAAGTAGGAATTGACTTTAAATTTTTTTTTTTTTTATTATTTGTTTTTAGTTTAGTTCTTAATGTTTGTAAAACACCCATTTTTTTATTTTATTTTTCATCCAAGAGAATAAATATGGAATTCTTCGATGGAAAAGAAACTAAATAAAGTGAATTATAATGATTTTTAAAAATATCTTCAAATTCTTCATCATATAAGATTTTATTTATCGGTTCATTTATTTTTTATTAAAATAAGAACAATAAATTTATGGTACTAATTTAAGTGTTAAAAATACTATTGTCTCGATGTAAAATATTTAAAATTCATTAGTAATGAATGAAGATTCGCATGAAATTAAGGAATAAATTATAAATTATTCTAAGTTTTATAAAATGTTAAATTTTTTTACTAATTTTAATATATTCAGCAATATAATTAGTAGCAATTAAGTTTTCATTACACTTAATATTCTTATCTTTCATGTACTTTAATTAAAAAGTAATTAAATTGTATTTGTATATGCTTAACTATCCCTTTAGATTGCTTTCATGAAATTGTTTCAATAAAAAAATTTAGATATAATGTGAATTTTAAATATTACTTATAAATGTAAAGATTGAGTACATTGTGCTTATGAATGCTTAAGCTTATGAGTGTGGTCCTTTAATGAATATTAAATTCTCATTACTTATTTACAAATACTTTTTCCGAATAACGAATAAACATTTAATAATGACGGCACTACAGCGATGTATTATTTAAGTTTATGAAGGTGGTTCTTTAATCAATATTAATATCGCATTAACCATTCATAAATTAGTATTGCTAATAGCGAATAAACGCTTAATAACGATGTTTATTTAAGTTTAGGAATATGGTTCTTTAATGAATATTAAAATAGTATTATTTGTTTACAAATACTTTTTGCGAATAGCGAATAAACGTTTAATAAGAATGGCACTGTAACGATGTATTATTTAAGTTTATGAATATGGTTCTTTAATGAATATTAAAATCGCATTACTCATTTACAAATACTTTTGTTAATAGCGAATAAACGATGTTTAATAGCGATGTATTATTTAAGTTTATGTACGATGCATAAGCGATGTATTATGGTTGTATGATGTACGTTGGTATGCTATGGGGGATTTTAATTAATTAAAATAGCCTTACTTAATTACAAATAATTTTTGCGAATAGCGAATAAACAACATTTAATAACGATGTATTATTTAAGTTTATGAATATGGTTCTTAATGAATATTAAAATCGCATTACTCATTTACAAATACTTTTTGTCAATAGCGAATAAACGATGTTTAATAGCGATGTATTATTTAAGTTTATGTACGATGGCATAAGCGATATTATGGTTATATGATGTACGTTGGTACGATTTATGGTGCTATGGGGATTTTAATTAATTAAAATAGCCTTACTTAATTACAAATAATTTTTTGCGAATAGCGAATAAACATTTAATAACGATGTATTATTTAAGTTTTATGAATATGGTTCTTTAATGAATATTAAAATCGCATTACTCATTTACAAATACTTTTTGTCAATAGCGAATAAACGACGTTTAATAGCGATGTATTATTTCAGTTTATGTAACGATGGCATAAGCGATGTATTATGGTTGTATGATGTACGTTGGTACGATTTGTGCTGTGGTGGGATGTTAATTAATTAAAAATAGCCTTACTTAATTACAAATAATTTTTACGAATAGCGAATAAACATTTAATAACGATATATTATTTAAATTTATGAATGCGGTTCTTTAATGAATATTAAAATCGCATTAATCATTTACAAATACTTTTGCCAACAGCGAATAAACGTTTAATGACGATGGCACTTATGATAGAATACGCACCATGCTTAGCATCTGAGCATGGACGGTGCATAACTAGTATGAACAACTCTTCACCAAACTATAAGGACATGTGTCCATCTCCTTTATCCTGAACTCTGGTAACTTGATGCAGCGAAGATATTTAGGAGATCGAATCACCACGTTAATTTTAAAAGTTGCCACTTGTTCCAGATGCATCAGGATCTCATTTGTCTGAAGCATCTTATTAGACACAGTGTGCGATATGACTGCTGTCTTCGTGGGGGTGGTGGGAGGGTGGATGGATGCTTTCCCCCTAACCCCCTACTGAAGAGATGGGACCAGTGAAGAAGCTCAGCGAAGCGCTGTTTCCTTCCCTCTTCATGAAGCACCCTTAGCCCGAGGGCTTGACAAAAGCACTTCTGGGCCGACCCCTTGAACACGTCTCGTCCTCAAGGCACGAGCAACAACAGCAACGGTCCCGAGGACCGGTCCTCGTAAATTATACCCTGTCCTCTATTCTCTCTCTCTCCCTCCCTCTCCCTATCTTTCTGTGATTCGATTACAGAGAGTTACGTTTTCAAGGTTGATAAAAACAGTCCAAAAGATGAAGCTGAAAAAAAAAAAAAAAAAATGGATTAAAATGTGTGTGTGTTTTTTTTGTTGCTCGGATTTAGTTGCGGTTTTTAGCCACTGGCTAAAAAGGTATTCCGTAAATAGTTATTTTTTTTTCTTCCTGGTATTGTTGGATGCATTTGATTGTTCTTTTTAGGTTGTTTGTTCGTGTGTAAATGGTTTTTCATTCAGTGGGTGTTATGTTAACAGTATCAAATTTTTTTAGAGTGCGTAACATCAAGTAGTTTTATTGTTGAAGAGACCATTTTTTTATGGAAATACAAAACGAAAAAAAATAAAATAAAAAGTTTTAAACCCTCAAGCATCAGAATTGAAAAAAATTGTTGTGTTCAGACTTAATGAGGATAAAAACATCCTAGTAATGGATTTCGTATTTCCACAACTAACGTATGAACTTGAATATCCTACGAAATAAAATTGTAAGCATTTAAAGATAAAAATTAAAGCTATTAATTAAACCAAATATAAATAAAATATGTATGTATTTTTAATAATCAATTAAATCGACAAAAGTAATGAAATATTGTAGGAGTTTGTAGTACTTAATCTCAAATGATAAATGTTTAATGATTTAAAACAGATACTGCTTTATGAAATGATCAATACTTTAATTGAGATTAATCTTAAAAAAATATATATATTTTCATTATTGGTTTTTATAAACTATTTTTTTTTTTTTTTTATTGATTTAACAAATCTGTTTTTAATTGGTTTATTATAAGAACAAAATTATTTTAAGCATCATTATTCAGAAAATAATAAAAAGTAATTTTTTTAAATTACAAGTAAAATCTATACCATCATTTATATCATACTTCGAAATAATTTTATTTTAAATTTTATTAATATGTTCTTTTATTCGAGTTCTCCATAAAGACAATATTGCAGTACCATTAAATTAATTTCAAACGTTAAATTTCTGGAATGTTTGAAATTTTTTGCGTTAAAAGTATAAAGAAATGACAATATAAAACCCATATAAATGCAAATTAAGTCATCCAAATTTCAATTCTAATTTTTATTTCTTGATTGATTTCTGTAAAATACAGCACATAAAAGTTTACACTTCATTCATTTTTTTCTGATATATAGAAATAAATACCGATAATTTACGAATATATACTTCTATTAACAAGGTTTTAAATTAAAAAGCAACACCGAAGCAGATGATTATCGCTAAAAGTACCACAATAGCGACTACAGGAATACCATATACAAAACCAAACCTGAAACCTTTCTTTCCCAAACATTGTCTGGAAACCTCTTTGTTCTTTTTTTTTTCAAAAGAAATCTCTCTTTTTCTCCTCTGTGCAAGAAAAACGTTCCATTAACATTTCAAAGAAAAACTCAGGGCCTGCCGTGGAAAATCTTTTGAACTATCCCCATCCCCTCTCTGCCCTTCTTCCTCAAAGAGTAATCTGAGTAATTAAGAATTGACCGGAATGAAATTAACCTCTCCTCTAACCAAACAGTATTATTATTGAAAACTAAGAACACCCAAAGAGAAATAACAAAGGAATCTCTTTCGACAAAGGAAATGAAGAAAAAAACAGCAGCATGGAGGCAAAAACACTCGCAGGCCTTATTGCCCCCACCCCCACAGTACGAACCCCAGCATATTGGGAACCCCGGAAAAATCTTCCATCTTTTCCCTCCCCCTACCACCACACACAAATAGCGTCCTTTTTCCGATCCTATTAGTACGTGGCCCCGGGCTGGTGTAAGAATCAATTAGATCAATATACTAAATATGCTACATTTTTGAAGCCCTTATCTTCGAGTTTTCTCTTACAGAACGCCGAACCGCAATTCTCATTTTAGGGGTTCCATTTTCGCTTTTTCTTTACAAAAACCCTGCGACCCTAAGATAATTAAGAGAATAAGGAGGATGACACTGTGTCAACCAAGACATTTTTTTTTTACTTTTTTTTTTCACTAAGAACACAAACGCACTTATGGAGAGTGAGGGAGGGAAGGGGAATAAAAAAAAATGGCACGAGAGAGAACTAGAACCAGAAAAAAAAATGTCGCAGTTGCCCTTTTACGCATTCGTAAGTTGTTGTTTCTTTACCCTCTCTCCACAATTGCACTCACTTCTTTTTTTTTTTTTTTTAAACATTTTTTTTTTTTTTTTTTTTTTTTTTTGTGCCCTACTCATTCTTAATTTCTGCTTGGTGAAAAGTAAATAAGAGAAAGGACTTTAAGGCCCTACTTCTTTTGAGGGTATTAAAAAAAAAAAGTTTAAAAAAAAAAAATCTCTCCAACCCCACTAACAATAACTCGTTTTTTTTCTGTTTGTTTTTTTATTTAAGCTCTTACGTTGGCACTGTCATAAAAGATGAAAATTACCTTACCGTCTTAAGATACCATGTTACAGAATCGACTTGCTACGTGTATAATTTTACTCACTGCTTTGGCTTAAAAGAGTTCGTTATCAAAAAGCCCCTATACCCGCGGCTTTTTGTGGTCTTTTTTTTTTTTTCTCAGGTTATTAATTTTTTATGTTTTGTTTTCATGGGACTGGTGTTTGCTTTAAATTTTCTTTCCATTAACAGGATTTTAATTCGTAGAGACAAAGTTTTAAAAGAGTTCTCTCTTTTTTTCTTCTTTTACTCTCTTTTAGTGTTTTGTCGGGGATTTTTTTTTTTAACTCTCTGTTGTAACAATATTTTACAGTGGAGTCGCAGTGATTGAATTAAAAGGAATTAAAACACGGCTGAAAAGAAAAGTTTCTTCGTTCAAAATAGGAGAGTATGTAATTATTTGTGCATCTTGTTGATGTTGTAATGAATTTATAACACTCATGAGATGTACTAGTTAACATTAAAAAGGTTATAAATTAACTACTCATTAAGATTTGAGAGAGATAAATTAAAAACATAAATGAAATTGTTTTTTTATTTTTAATATTATTATTTACCTAGCATTGTTTGAAATTTTAGAATTACTCTATCAAATATTTTTTGAATAAATAATATTTTTAACATTATTATTCTTTTCTCAAAAATGAATAATTAAAAAAATTAGTTGATTGGTATCTTTTAAAATATAATTCATTTTTTATTAAGTTATTAAAAAATAACAGTGTAGGTTGTATATAAACATTTTTCATATTGTAATTTTCGCTTTTAAACCTTTTATTCCTTACTAAAACGTTATAATAATAATAATATAAAAAAGTATATACATACATAATTTTCTCATTAATTAAAAAAAGTTTTTTTTTTTTTTTTTTTTACTCTTTAGTGTTTTGTCGGGTTTTTTTTTTTTCTAACTCTGCTGTAACAATATTTTACAGTGGAGTCGCAGTGATTGAATTAAAAGGAATTAAAACACGGATAGCGCCGTTGAAAAAGAAAGTTTCTTGGTTCAAATTGGAGTGTATATGATTATTTGTATACCTTGTAATGAATTTATAACACTCATGAGACGTACTAGTTAACATTAAAAGGTTACAAATTAACTACTCATTAAGATTTGAGAGATAAATTAAAAACATAAATACATTTTTTTTTAATATTATTATATATCTAGCTATGTCGGAAATTTTAGAATTAAACTATAATCAAACGTTTGGGAATTAAATAATTTGTTTGAACATAATTATTCTGTTTTTAAGATGAATAATTTAAAAAAATAATGGATTGGTATGTTTTAAAATATAATTCATATATGTTTTAAATTAAAAAAAATAAATTAAATTTTTTAATTATTATTATTCACCAACTTTGTCGGAAATTTTAGGATAACATTATAATCAAACGTTTTACGAATTAAATAATTTGTTTAACGTAATTATTCCTTTTCAAAATGAATATTTTAAAAAAATAGTTGATCGGCATGGTTTAAAATATAATTCATCTTTTTTTTTTTACTAAGTTATTAAAAAATAAAAATGTAGATTATATATAAGCATTTTTCATATTGTAATTTTTCCTTTTAAACTTTTATTCCTTTCTTAAAAAGTTATAATAATAATAACTTATAAAAAATAAATATAGACATATTTTTCTTTCATTAATTAAAAATTAATAAAGATAAATTAATAAGTTAATTTTTAAAAATAAATTAATAATGTATATATATGCATTTCTTACTCCTTTTCTATTTAATCAACGGGTCAAAGCTTAAGAAACTTCTTTTATTCACAAAGCAGGAGATAGAGGTTGCTATGCAACCAAGGCTCTCCGTCAATTTGGCAAATCGTCGTCATAGTAAAATATTTATCTACATATAATCAATAAAAATAATTTTCTTGAAAAAAAAATTAAAATTAAAATTAAATATTAATTAAGTGTATAATTGTACTCACTGCTTTGGCTTAAAAGAGTTCCAAAAAAGCCCTATACCCGCGGCTTTTTGCGATTTTTTTTTCTACGTTATTAATTTTTTATGTTTTGTTTTCATGGGACTAGTGTTTGCTTTAAATTTTCTTTCCATTAACAGGATTTTAATTCGTAGAGACAAAGTTTTAAAAGAGTTCTCTCTTTTTTTTTTTTTTACTCTCTGTTTTTAGTGTTTTGTCGGGATTTTTTTTTTTTTTTTTTTTTAACTCTGTTGTAACAATATTTTACAGTGGAGTCGCAGTGATTGAATTAAAAGGAATTAAAACACGGATAGCGCAACTGAAAAGAAAAATTTTCTTCGTTCAAACCAGAGAGTATGTAATTATTTGTGCATCTTGTTGATGTTGTACTGAATTTATAACACTCATGAGATGTACTAGTTAACATTAAAAGGTTGTAAATTAACTACTCATTAAGATTTGAGAGAGATAAATTAAAAACATAAATGAAATTGTTTTTTAATTATCTAGGTTTGTTTTATTATTTATCTAGGTTTGTCGGAAATTTTATGAGAAAACTATAATCAAACATTTTATGAATTAATTAATTTGTTTAACGTTGTTATTATTATTATTCGTATAACGTTATTATATTTAACGTTAGGTTATTATTCCTTTTTAAAATGAATAATTTAAAAAAAAAAAAAAATAGTTGATTGGTAATACTAAAAATATAATTTTTTTTTTTCCTTACAAAGTTATTAAAAATAACGTAGATTGTATCTAAGCATTTTTCATATTGTAAAGTATTTAAATAATATATAATCAATATAAATAGTTTTCTTTAAAAGAAGATATTAAAATTAATTAAAGACGATTTGAAAGAGACACACTTAAAAACATAAATAAATAATCTTTTTTTTTTTTTAATATTATTATTTACCTAAATTTTTCGAAAATTTTAGGATAACACTATAATCAAACGTTTTATGAATTAAATAATTTGCTTAAAGCAATTATTCCTTTTAAAAATGAATAATTAAAAAAAATAGCTGATTGATACGTCTAAAAATGTAATTCATATTTTTTTAGTAAAGTTAATAAAAAAAGTTAATAAATTAAGTTAATAAAAAATAACAATATAGATTATATATAAGCAGTTTTTTCATGTTGTAATTTTTCTCTTTTAAACTTTTATTCCTTTTTAAAAATTATAATAATAATAATATAAAAATTATATATATATATATATATAGAGAGAGAGAGAGAGAGATGTATGTGTGTTTGCATCTTACTCCTTTTCTATCTGATCAATGGGCTTAAAGCTTAAAGAAACTTCGCTCATTCACAAAACAGGAATTATAGGTTGCTATGCAACCAAGGTTCTCCGACAACTTGGCAAATCGTAGTGATCGTAAAATATTTATTCATATATAATCAATATCAACAGTTTTCTTAAAAAGAATATATTAAAATTAATTAAAAATTTAATCAGATTAAAATTAATTTTGTTAATTATTAATAATTTGTTACTATTCGATGTTTAAAAATATATGAGTAAATTTTTTTCATTTATGCATAATTGAATGCAAATGATTATAATTTATAAATTTTTTTCAGATATTTTTTTTTAAATCATTATTTACTACCTCAAAGAATATAACAAATTATTTAATTTTTTTTTTTTGAGAGAAAAATAATAATAAAATTTTCGATACGTTAAATTTTGCGTTTTAAATTTTCTCACGTGAATAAAAAAATTTAAAATGATAACAATTTTTAATTTAAAATTTCTTTAATAAATTTAAAATAAATATAAATTTATAATTATTTTATATTATAATTTTATAATTATTAATAATTTTAATAATTTTTAATAATAATTTTATAATTTTATAATTATTTTTTTTATAATTAATTATTATAATTTTATAATTATTTATTTATTTCATAAATTAAATTTATTATTTTATAATTATAAGTTTTTTTTTAATGTTTCAAAAATTCATATGTTTAAAATATGTATCACTTCTTTAACCTTCATATTTTTTTTAAATACTTGATTTTCTACTTTTTTTTTATTTAACTAATCATCAATGAACATAAATAAATAACAATGTATACATTAATGACAATATAATATATAAGTGTATGGTTTGGTATGTCTCTCTATGATCATTTTGTGCACACTTTAGGCTAATTAGACAAGGACCTACAGTTTAACATGGATAAATTTTAAACCCACAAACAAACTAATCGGTTCTAACTTCTAAACCTCACTAACAAACTAATGGGTAAACCTTGGGGTGGGGGGTGGAAAAAACCTCATTAAATCCACTAACAAACTAATGGGTGAACCCACGAACAAATTTCTGGTGCGAATCCTGCCACCGCCAGGATTGTTCGTGGGTTTACCCGTTAGTTCCTGCCAGGATTCAAACCTGAAGCATGTAGTAAAGAACAAAGCGCTAGCCAATTGGCCATGAGGCAGCACACAAGTGTATGCTCTACTGATAATAAAATAATACTATGTATATATACTAGTATGTATATAATAAATGATTATATATATATATATATACCATGTGTATATATATATACATATATATGTATATATATATATACATATATATATATATATATATATATATATATATATATATATATATATATATATATATATATATATATATATGAAAAGAAACTCATACATACATACATATATATATATATATATATATATATATATATATATATATGTATGTATGAGTTTCTTTTCATTAATGGTAACTGATGGCAACGTTTGCTATTTTTGATAATATCTCAATCCAGGTTGAATTCAATGCATGCAACATCCGCTTTTTCTCATTTTCCACTGAAGTAGTAGCAAATCTACGTTCCCACTTCGTGCAAACGTCAAATTTCTCACTGTTCTTTCAACAAAAAAAAAAAAAAACAGCAGTACCACACTCACACACAACCCTGGAAAAAAAAAAAAGAGCCACGCTGCAAAAAAAAAAAAGAACTACCTATTTTGGAAAATAGGCAGTCAGAAACCACCCTGGAGAGAGAGAGACAAGGCACACACACATGTCCACCCTTCCCCGCAGGAAAAGGTGTGAGAACGGCACCACACGCTGCACTTCTCTGTATCCAAACGCAGCCCTCCTACTTGTCAAATACCCGACTGTCTCACTTTCGCCATGCAGTTTCCCCGAATCCCATTTTCTTTTGCCCCAACCAGAAATTAGCCCCGCCTTAGCATCTCCCCCTTCCTCGCAACCATGTACCAGCACAAAACTCTTCCATGGGGTTGGAATCCTTTTTTTTTCTCATATATATATATATATATCTTTGTTGTGTGTGTGTGCATCTCCTCCTTTTATTCCCATGTTTTTTCCTATCTGACGAAAAGGAATAACAGCCCAGGCTAATAACGGAGTTCTCCATAAAACGGCCACTTTCTGCTGTCTACCAGAAGGTTGGAAGTATTCACGCGACTTTTAGTTTTTATCTCCTTTTTTTTTCTTTTTCTCAGTCCCTGGGATGATGGGTGAGACTTATTTTTGGTTCGGTAGATTATGATTGCATGTGTGAGATTTTTTTTTGTATATCTTGTCTGCTATATGCATAAAATATTGTACATTTCTTTTTATTAACTATTAATCATGTTTTCATATTTAGTAATTAATAGGCTTAGAAATTTTTTAATAAAGAGAAATAGGATTTAAAATATCTTAGAAGAAAAAAAATCGTCAATATCGTTTTGGAAACTTAATAAATATAGATGAGAAAATCTGATGATTACCATGGTCCAGACCAGTAAAATTCAAAATAATATCTTATTTGAAATAAAAAAACAGAATTGTGTCTGCCAATAAGGCCTTTTATGGGTTAAGAAATCTGTTTAAATCACAGTTCATACGCAGAAAAAATAAATTCTTGTTATATAAAACTCTTATTAGACCTACTTTGGTTTATGGCTCTGAAACTTGAACTTTGTCAAGATCTGATGAGGCCCATTTGGGTATATTTGAGCGGTAGATTTTAAAGGCTATTCTTGGAGATGTTAGGAAAAATAATTGTTGAAGAAGACGGGTACAAAGTAGAATGGGCTTCTCATGTATACAAAATGAATGATTTAAAGTCTCGTTTTGGAAAAGGCACAGGGTCAAAGAGAAAGAGGACAAACCAAGTTACGATGGATAGACGCAATTGAAAAAGATTTTGCTCTACTAATGGTTAAGAATTGAGGACCCTTGTCACCCAGAGGAATGCATGGAAATCTCTTCAAAGGAAAGCCTTGGCCCATTCTGGGCTGTCGTGCTATTGATGATGATGATAGTAAAATGAGAAAAGGTATAGCTCATATAAAAGTATAGTTCCTAAAGATATTGTGCTTTTACAATTAACTTTTATAATCAATATTTTTTTTAAAAGTGAATGCTTTTTATATTAAATGTCACAGACTGGAAATGGTAGAGGTTTTGCATTCTCTCTATAATTTATAAAAGCAGCCTGATGGCCATTGGTACCACAGGCTAGACACTTGGCCATTCAGGCCCCAGGTTTTACAAACCGGGTGATTAGGCTCCGAATTATGTTCTTACTATGCCATTAAAATATTGCTGGTATTTCCTCACTGTTTGAACAGTGGCCTGATGGTCAACTGGCTAGCGTTCTGGCCGTTGGTACAAAAGGCTTCAGGTTCAAATCCTGGCGGTTGCATGGACGTTTGTGAGTGGCTCGGAATCCACGTTAAACTGTAGGTCCCGGTCTAATTAGCCCAAAGTGTGCATAAAATGATCGTAGAGTGAGCCTATAATTTGTAAAAATTTTTCTTTCTCCTTAGGAACTTAAAAATCCAAGATGTACAGTAATATAATACAGTAAAATAATTTGTTAGATTTTTTTTTCACTTTTTTAGCATTATTATTACATCGACGCCTTTTAATTAAATAAGACATTAGTTATCCAGGAAAAGTTTGGGAAACTCTCGCCATTTAGAGCAAAAAGTTGCGGACAGCCCACAATGGAATTTCTACACCACCCTAAGACATTCTTAAATCGTGGGACTCATGGATAATCGAATGATACCCTGTAATTTCTAAATGTATCTTTCGGGGATCACGGAGTGCAAGGGGGGTTTAGTGAAAGTTCCTTCAAGAAAAGGGCTAAATCAAGTGGCAGTTAGTCTCCATTAATCAACTCAACTCATCCGGACAAATGCGTAAAAACACCGTCATAGCATTACGAGACAATCTTCGCCAAGGTCCCTCTCTCGCACTTTCTTTGGCAGCTTTTTTTTTTTTTTTCCACCACCCCGGTTCCATTTTTTTCTTTTTTATTCCTGCTTTGTAGTTTGTTTATTATTTATTTTTGTTTTTTATAAAGGAGAAAATCCTCGTCGGTTGGCAGTTAGGCGACTTATAAGAACCAATTTGTCACTGCCTGGCGTACCGAGACCTCTTAGCCATTTGGGAGGAAATAAGTACTGGTCACTTCTTCGGCGTGAGGAACAAGAGAGATGTTAGGGTTGTTTCTTCTCTACCCCCCCTCTCCTTCTCTTCAATTCGCTGAGGGGGATGATTCAGAAACCGGGATGGGGTGGGGGATTTTTTTTTTTTTACATCGATGTAAAAGTGGTGGAAAAGTTAAAAGAAAAATAGTTTTAAAACGTTTTTATTAAGGCAAAATACAAATTCTAGATCACATAGCAATTCAAAATGAGTTTTTTCTATTAACTAGATTTTTAATACTTTATATTAGACTTTTATATTTTAATTTGGAAGTTATTATAATTTTTTAAATATATATACATATTTACTGATTTATATTTTTCTTCTAATGCAGCTGGCAAATAGACCGTGATCTTCGCCATAATGGCTTCACCGATGTTACTCACTTTGCATTACCCAGGGGGGGCGCGTGTAACTTGATGGTAAAGCCACGGACGCGGAGTAACAATGCCCCCGCAACGCTCCACGATCCTAATAGGACCGTGACCTACGGTTTAAAGTGGATTCCTAACCACTACAACACCCGTGGGCAAAGCCGGGATTTGATACCTGTGGTACCGAACGCCAGAGCGCTAGCCATTCGGCCATCAGGACCCTTACTTATTTATATAACGTTCAGTAAATTTTGTTTCATTAACTAAATGAGAAAAAAAAAAAATATATGAGACAATAAAGTATTGAATCAAGTACCTATTTTTGGGATTATGATAATCATAAATGATTATGATAATTAAAGGAACCTGAATGAGATGCGATGATGATAATAAAAGGGGCTTGAATGGTCGATTGTCTACCGCTCTGGCATGGTTCGGAATCCATTTTAAGTCGTAGGTCCGGGTCTCGTATGACTTCAGAGTGTCACGGAGCCAAGTAAGACTTCTAACTACGGGTGCGCCATCACAATAGAAGCTGCCCCCTTTCCTTCAACCATGAGTCCAATACGGATTCGTGGTCTTGGTCTAGATGTCTACCAAGTGAGATAAGAAACAACATAACGATTAATAATTTTTCGAAATTTTTATATTATAAGTTCCCATATTTATAGAAACCTTATATTTTTATTTAAACGCATGCGCATTTTAAAAAAATTTCCAAATAAAAATTTAAAAAACATCGATCGATAAATAGGTTCAATTAGAATCATATCATAAACGATTAATGCTGATTTGGAACCAATCATATGGATGGATACAATGCCATTGTATCCAATCAGAACGTGCCATGGGTTTCCAAATAGGGAAGATTTATTCGAAATCTGATAAGCAGAGTCGAGTCGACAATTTAGGTGACTATGTCGGGGATGAAAGCGGTAAATCCGGATCTCTTTTCGTTGGATTCAAAGAGGATGACTCAGATGCCCCCCTCGAATGTTCGTATAAAATTAAGGTGGACTCAAAGTATGGCTAAATCTATTGCATATTTACTCCATATCTGCCTTATTTGTCCAACGACTATAGATACGTAATGCTGTTTTGGAATATACACTCAAGAGCCAAAACATTATAATCACCTGTCAATAACGAGTTGGCCCACCTTTGGCGCAACACAGCTTCAACCCGCCTTGGCATGGATTAGTACCACCACTTAATACCAGTTAAATACCACTTCCACCTGATCACGTGCCTTCCACGTCATCCAGATGAGTTCCTTGCAAAATGTTGGGGTGGTCATAATGTTTTGGCTCTTGAGTGTGTATATACATATAAGACCATATGTACACCTACTATATACGACCATAGATATACCGACCATATATACCACCATAGATCAAAGTGCCTGGAATTTGAAACCCACATTAGGGTGAATTCTTAAAGAGCTGAGATATTAATGGAATTTGTAATTAATTATTAGTATCATTGCTAACGAAAGCAGCATATTATAGAAAATAAAATGTTTTCCGAAGTATAATAAGAAAATATTCATAAGCAAAATCATTACAGATAAATTTTTATATCACAATTAAACTTAAATCAAGATCTATTACATCACTAAAAGTACTTGTTATACTCTTTTTTTATTCATATACTGTAGAATTTAAAATAAGGAAATTAATAAATAATTAAATTAATTAAATAATTAAAATTTAAATTAATTATTTTTTAATAACATTGTTACAAATTGTTGTATTGTTACATAACTAATGTTATTAGCCTAGTTGTAAAAACTTATAAGATAATATGAATTGTTTGTTAAGATATTATTAAATTATTTTTAAAAGTTTTTTTTTCAATTAATTATCTTAATTATATATTTCATTAACCAAAAACAATAGAGATATTGAAATTATTTAAATAACTTGTATTAAAAATAAGCAAAACAAGTCATTTCATAACAGTTTAGTGATGTAGAATTTCTTAAAATTATTGTAAAAAATATATATTTAAATTCCAGTTGTGATTCTCGGAATCATGAATGATTGATTTAATTAAACAAAGAACGACAAAAACCAATTCCTAGTAATCAATTGATTGAACATCTCACCAGCACAGCAAATACATTTTCATGATTATACATTAAATCACAAGTTAACGTATCACTTGCAAATATTACTAATTCGAAAGTGCATCAACTTGCTTTCAAAATGTTGATCCTTAATACCCAGAGCGATGACGGAACTCTATTAAAAAATCCAATTTCAATAAATAAAATTGTTTATCTTCCAAAATCGCTCGAAAGAGAAATCTTTAAGAAGAGGAGGGATAAAAGTTTATCCATTACTCTTCATTCTTCAACTCTTTTGTTCGAATCCTCATCATCACCTCAGCAACACACACCCTCGATACAAAACCAATGAACATCTTTCATAATTTAGCCGGCGCCATTTTTACACAGGTGTTATCTAAAAACTTAAAAGACACTTTTTCGTATGAGAAGCATTATCGTTTTCATAGGGTCTTCTCAACAAAACGAAAAATAATTTCGGTAATCAATTACACACCCTTTTCAACCGTTCGATAACTGATTAACTGCGAGTAAAGTCAACATTCCGCTCCTTATCGTCTGCTGGAGGGAGGGGGAGGGAGGCGATCAACTTCTTTAATTCTCATTCGTCCATCGTTGTCAGGTGATCGCAAAACTATAAGCATATCTCGACGACCCCGGAAACAACCAATTAACTTCCTCAAACACAAGTACTCCAAGAGAGGAAGGATGCAGGAAGGGGGTAGGAGTGGAACATGGAAAAAAAAAAGGGGGCAGCAGCAAACGATCCATAATGGTGTATCAGGCAGCGCAAAATTCCTCTTGCTTTCCTTTTAAAACATTCCCCTTCTTTTTCCGCGTTTGCTTCTAAGCTTGAAGAAAATTCCGATACTGATATGCTTAATGCCCATCTCATTCTCCAAGAAGGGGGCTTAGCTATGGTAACTTAGAACGTGTCTCCTGGAGATAACATAATCCATACACCACCCTTTGGAAGATAATCTGTTTCCATTTTCACCTGGAGCGCCGATTCTCTCACCCCTGCATAATAAGGCACACAGCAAAACCAAATTTTTAAGTGATAAACTTCAGTTTAAAACTCTAAGGGATTTTTTTTTTTAATGCGTTGGAGCATTAGGTGTTCCCAACTGGATTATTAGAGCTCTTTTCAATTTAGAATCCATGCTGACGTAACATCCTGCGCAACGCCATCATTCATGCTAATGGCGGTTCACAAAATAAAATTCATACTTCATTTGGCACAAAAAATTTTCCCTACCCCTTTCTTCGAGTTTTATTTAATGATCTCAAATAACTGTCACATATTAAAAAACAGTATAATATTTTAATGAACAGGTAAATCATTTGCGAGGAGTAAATTAACTAATTTGTATGCCATAAAAAGTAGTGATATTGATAGTAACACATAAAGGGATACAGTTAAGAACAATGGGGCAAATGACGAGATGCTCTCCAGTCATGGGCACGTCATAGTTGCAAAGTTGGCAGATATCTGTAGCAGCCAGTCCTATTCTAGACAAATAAGTAGACCCGTGACAAGTCTAAAGCATGCCACAACCGCTCTGGGCAAGGAACTGGGAATTCTTGTTGACTTATTCAATAGGGAATTCCACTTTTTCTCAGAAAATCTTCTCTCTATACAGGTTGGATTTAATGGAGAAAGTTATATATCGCCTTATATGACACAAAGGCAAAGGAGGATCAGGTTGAATCATTTGTGATCCATACTTGGCCAACATATCAGCCTGTTCATTTCCATATATTTCGCAATCCCAATTCAGTATATGCATTTATAATAAATCATGCTTAGTATTAATCAAAATGAAATAAAAATCACAAAATAGCAAATAAATATTTTTATAGAAGCATTGTTGACAAATTTTTAAATTTGCGAGGTCTATAATAAAGTTTAGATAAATTGCTGTTTATTTTTTTTTCGAATTAGTTCGTTATATTCTAAAATTAACTTTTGCAATGCGTACTCAAATTGAATTCTTTTTATTAAATTAATATGTTGTACTATTATAAGTTCAGAAAAATTAAATAAAAAATTATATTATATCATCAAATGTTTTATGTGAAAAACAAAATTCATCAATTGTCTTTTACCTTCGATAAATTTTATTTACAAACTATGAAATCATAACTTAATTTTCACTTAAGCAGATTCAGTAAAAAGTCAACAAAATAAAGCAATCATGGCGTTATTAATCTTTTCCAAATTAAAAAAAAAAATAGATACTTGGCTAATAATTTACAAAAATACGAATTTAATGTCGTCAGCAGAGAGATGGAATTAACCGTAACAAAATCATCAAACTATTAGCAGAATTTTCTCCAAGTCCAATTTTGTTCTCCAGCAGACGATTTACAGAAAATGAATAAAATTTCTGAAAGAGCAAAAAAAAAAAAAAAAAAAGAAGAAGATAATAAATAAATAAGAGAGGTAAAAGAGTGGTACGCCAAAGCAGCGCCTTCTAACGGGATATTTTGCAAGCCGTCGTTAATGAGAGAGAGTGAAAACTGGAACTATTATTAAATTAATTGCATGGAGTGGTGGATAATGTTAGTCGATTAATTAACGCCGACCAAATAGAAAGTCTGGCCTTTTCCGAAGTCATTAATTAAAGTATTTTTCCCGCCCGCCGCGGCACAAAATATTTTCCACACTTTTGATTCTTTTCGTTTGCTTGATCCGTTTTTGCACACACCTCTCGTTCTATTTTGCTTCGCGGGCTTTTGTCGGAGAAAACGATTTTTTTTTATTCTTATTTGTTTTCAATTTTTAATCAAATCCTATTGTTTTATTCCTTGATTTTTAACAACCCAGCTAAAAGTGCAAATGAGGTAATTTTTTTTTCATTATCATTCATTGAAGAAAATCGTTTGGTATTCTTATATTATTTTAGATGTTTTACTGAACTTTCTTCTTGTCATTAACTGTAAAACAAACCTATTACGAAAACTTTTATTGGAAGGAAGTATTTTTAATTTGAGAATGCAAAAAAAATTAATAAATAATTGCTTGTAGGAGAAAAAAAGTTAATAAAATAATAACTAATAAATAAAAATTGGTTTAATTATAAATTACAGTTGAGAGTTGGCAATGAATTCTTTCTTTATAAAAACAAATCTCAGAAACCCTATTTGAAATTAAATTCATTTATATTTAACAGAAAATTTTGTAAATTAAGTTCTTTGTGAAATATATTTTTTGCTTAGTGTTTTTAAAATGTAACTTTTTAAAATAACAGAAATTAAGCTTACTATTTTATCAATAACTGCTTTCCATTTGAAAATATTTTATTTCATTTATTAAACTCATTCTAATATTGTAAATTATAAATATAAATACGCGTATTTGTAAACGATTTACGCGATTTAGTCTTACCGCTATCATTTATGTAAAATAATTGGATAAAATTAGTCAAAACAAAAAAATGATAAATTTTCTTCCAAACTTCAACAATAATATTAATTTATTTACACATTATTGAACTCCATACTAATTATCATTTAGCTCTATAGTTTAAAATAAATTATATAATGCTATTTGTCTTCAAAACTAAATATAATTTTTATATATAGGGTTAAAAATAATTCAACACTGTAAGAAAATCAGAAGAAATTAAATTGTTTTTTATATGATTACTCACAAAAATAAATTTAACTACGACATAGTAAAAGGCTTTGATTCAATTTTTAAATCAGTTTAGTCTTTTAACGCTATCATTTATGTAAAAAAATATTGGATAAAATTACTCAAAACAAACGGTGATAAATTTTCTTCCAAAACTTCATCTCATCGAGTAAACTACTTTCTTTTATAAAGAATTCAATCTGTGTGATTTTCAACATTTGATGAAATTTAAAGAAAAGCATTAAAATCACATCTAATTTTTTTTCTCTCTCCATATTTCTATTCTTTGGTACTTTTTAAACGTAAAAACCTTTTAGTATTTTAATCTTAAAAGCGAAGTTGAAAGCAAAAAGAGGCTAAAATAAAAGAAATATTTCGAAAATAAAAAAGGAAATAAATAATAAAAAAAAATGAATACCACCGCCACGTAGAAAATAATCGTAAAAACCTCATATGCTTAGAAGAAAATAACTGCCACACAACATTCTGATGGGCTTATCAAAACATTTCCCCACATTCACTCACGAAAGCATATCATTAAAAAATGTTCCACCACACCACCGTACTCAACTTCAATCTCAGAGAGTGAGTGGGAGAGAGAGAGATGAGATTTTAAAAGCATCGAATAAAAAAAAAAAGAAAAAAAAAAGAAAAAAGAAAAGAACATCTCCCCTTCTCTACACTTTAAAAAAAAAAAAAAAAAAAAAAAAACACATTCTCTCTCTCACACACACTCTTTCTACCTTTTTATTTTTCGCCTTAAAATTAAATGAAAAAATAAAATAATAAAAAAAAGAATAATAATCAATTGAGGAATGAAACGATAAAGAATAAATAAATAAAAAGAAAAGAAAAAAATTGAGGAATGCTATTAGAATCGTCTGCGAGATTCGAGTCGAAGTAGAAGTTGTTGGCACGGCAATTAATGCTTCCCAGTACGTGACACGTGTCAGGAGACAGTATCGTCTGCGAAAATATCTCGGCCCTGTCTTCTCCCTGTCAAGGGCCTGACAAGCTGCGGAAACAACAAAATTATAAACGTCCACTTGCTCCTGAGCTTCCCCCATCCCCCCTAAGAACGATGTCGGAGGGTGGTGGGGGTGGGGGTGGTAAGCATTAGGACAGGCTTTTGACACGCTCCTGCCCAACCTACTGACCTCGTAGAGTGAGAAGCCGGAAAATGGCCATCAGTTCCATCTACCCCTGCTCGACCCCTCTTTCCCCTATCGAAGCGAAGGGGAGGATCTCCAAAACTGCAACTGAAGCAGATGCTGCAGTGTCATCACTTGTCCACGGCAAAGTAGATTTTTTTTCTTTTATAAGCGAGATTGAAACGTGACTGTTTATTTTTGAAAATGCAAATGGTGGGAATTTCTTGAAATATATCTTTCAAACAACATAAAATCATTTCCATTCTTAACTGTTATCCTTATAAAATAATTTTTCTTTCATCCATTTTTATTCAATTTAACTGCCACTCTTTGCCCTTTACACGGTAAAAAAATATTTTTCCAAAGGGAAATTCTCAATCATTATATAAAAACATTAAATCTAAAAACACTTGAAGTAAATTTTAATTTCGATTGTTTGCATGATTTTTATGATTTGGTTTGGTTAGTCGCTCTATTATGATTTTGTGCACACTTTGACTAATTAGGGCTTTGATTCCGAACCACCAACAAACATCCACGCCACCACTAGGAATCGAAACTGAAGCCTGTGGCACCATTTTACGTTGTTGGTGTTGTTGTTACTAATCTCCGTGGTGCAGGAAAGCCTACACCAGGTTCAGAAGGCCCCATCGCGGGCGACGGCTAAGCATAATATATTCAGTAGTGCAGCTCCATTTTTTAGCGAGGAACCACGAGAGCTGAAGACTGACTAAACCTCAAGACAACATTCTAAGGTCATATTAGACAGGAACCTACAGTTTAAAGTGGATTCCAAACCACTACGAACATCCATGGTATCGCCGGGTCTCGAACCCAACACCACTGGTACAGAGCGCTGAGATACTCGGCCAGTCAGGCCCATACCATTTTATGATTTGTATGAAAATCTGTAATTTGTTATCAATCAAAATAACAATTAATGGATTTCTTTGGATATTTTTTATTTCAGTTTCATCAAAGTTTAAAGTAAAGTAATTAATATCTGAAATTCTTAGAAAAATAATATCAGATATTAATATTACAATTCATCATCATCATTTAAGTTCACGGAGTGCCTTGGTCATTTTTTTCGACCTTTACTCCAGAGTGGCACACAGTAAAGTCCATTGGAGAGAGAAACATTAATAATATAGAGAATAAAAGGAATAAGTGATAATGGTCTGCCCAGATTACATAAAAATTTACAAGTGCAAAGTTAAAGAGAAAATAAGAAATGCAAAATTAAAAATTAAGACGAAAAAAGAGATTGAAAAAATACTACGAAAACTACTTAGTATAATATATACAAACAACAATTAATACTACGAAAACTACTAAGTATAATATATACAAACAATTAATATACAATGCATGACACAAAAATATACAGAAAGAATAGAACAGATGAAAACTACTACAAAGTAGAGTAATTGCTGCTAGAAATGATGACAAGGATCTAGGTCTGGTGCAAATTATGCAGAGACGCCCGTGGGCGCTTAGCCTTTTTCCGGCAATGTGAAATCGTATCTTGAAGATTACGAATTTCATCATTCGGAATAGAGTTTAGATTTGCGTAAAAATTAGTCGCAAGCTTCAGCATAAAATTTTGAATAGTAGGAGGGCTAAACAACGACGGATGTCATCATTTCTAAAGTACCATGGAGAACTAGTGATCATTCTAAGGATCTTATTTTCAAAACGTTTAATGAAATTAATCTGGTACCTTGCAGCAGTACCCCAAACCGGGCAAGCATAAGTTATTACGGGCCGCAAATAGTACATATAAATAATTAGTTTATTTTCTAAGGAAAGAGGTGAGTTTTTATTAATATATGGATACAGCATGCGGATGCAGTTGTTAGCTTTTCTTTTAATGTTACTAAAATGAGTATTATAGGTTAGTTTATTATCAAGATAAACTCCCAGATATTTAGCATTAGTAGACCAGTTGATTAATTGGTTAAAAGATAAATGTTAGGAGGCGCAAAGTAATATTACAATTGAAGATTAATACCTGAATATTAATATGTATTTAATATCTGAAATTAGTGGAATTCTAGAGTGGGAATCAAACTCAAAGAAAATGTAAAAACTTTCTGCATTACTTCATGACTTAATTTATAAAATGCTTAGACAAATGTCAGAAATATAATGCAGTTTTCATCAGGACTTAGTAAAAAATTGGAAAGTTCCGTTTTATCTTATTAAAAACAATTTCAACTGAATTATAAGTGTTAATAAAAAATATTAAATTAAGCATTAATACTCTAATGTTCAATAAATTAACTGTAAAATACCAAATCAAAAGATAATTTTCGCCTGTGTAAGTCAATTCACAAATTCGACAAACACATTTTATTAAGAAAAAAACCTTTCAATAGATGACAAATTGAACTATTTCAGAAAAAACTACTTATTAAATTATGTTTACAAAGAGAAACAAACCAATGAAACATCTTGTAGTGGACATTACATAAATCATTAAGCTTTTGTCGCACTACTTTTGAAATTTTAAACACGACATTCACTTTCAACAAAGCAATTGCATTTATTTCTCCGTTTTTTTAAATGTCCAGTAAATCGCGTGTGAATAGCAGCGATCCTTTTTCTGCCGCATACACTTTTCACCTAATTTGTAAATTATTGTTCAAAATAATAAACACATTGCACCAAACAATTTCATTTTTTTTTCTTTCTAGAGAAAAAAACCGCGCAGAAAATAAACAGAGGTGCTCTCATTAAAGGCTACAGCTAACGATTTTTGGATCGGCTTTTTGGTCAATTCAATTGATTATCTGAATGGAATAATAGAGACTTTAGCTCTCGCCGCAGTGTGTGAATGGATCGAAACCACATTAGGGTAAGGCTGTCACACTACATGAAACGGATACCACAGAAAGAATAATAATAATAATAAAAAAACGGAACTGTTTGTGGGCTTTTGTTAAGTGCCATATAAATAATTTTGATTTGATATAGATACTGTGTCCAAAAAAGTAAGACCAATTTTCAATTTAAAATTCCGGGGTTTACGGAAATTTCAATATTTTTTTTCTTTTTCAGGTTGCTGGCACTGTCCTTGACCTCTGTGTGAAATTTCACGTCAAAATATTCTTTAGCGTTTGAGTTACGCTTGGTTTTGTGAGACGCTGAAACTGATTCCGGTGATTTTGAAATGTCTGAATTAATTGAGCAAATAGCTTGCATTAAATTTTGTTTACGGAAACGTAAGAATATTGCAGAAGGTATTCAGTGAGCATTCCTATATCGGAAAGAAATGTTTACAAGTGGTATGAACAGTTCAAAGAAGGCAGAGAACGCGTTGAAGACGAAGAGCCCTCTGGTCGACCGCAACCTCAACCGACGAAGTTCAAACAGAAAATACACAGAATTGGGCTCATTAAAGTGTGTACCTAACGATTTTTGGATCGGCTTTTTGGTCAATTCAATTGATTATCTGAATGGAATAGCAGATACTTTAGCTCTTGCCGCAGTGTGAAGGAATTGAAACCGCATTAGGGTGAGGCTTTCACACTACATGAAACAGATACCACAGAAAGAATAATAATAATAAAAAAAAAAAGCGAAACGGTTTGTGGGCTTTTGTTAAGTGCCATGTAAATAATTTTGATTTGATATAGATGTTTTAATTATACAAAACAAAAGCATGTAACCAATAATAATTTTAAAATTGTAGAATAATTGGCCATTACGCATTTCTTGTTTAAGACATGATATTGCCAATAATAAAGTATAGGCAAATCGGTGAATAAATGATAGCTATATTAGTATGATTATTAAATAAATTATTTCCGTTTATTTGTTTCATTGTATATATTTTTTCACTATTAAAAATAAGTGCATACTTTATATTTTATTTTAATTAAAATATTTTTCTAATGTCTTTATCATAGAAATTAATTGATTATCACGCAATATTAAAAACTGCACACAAATTTAATGTTGTAAAAATGAGTTTGGTTGATCGCTCTACGGTCATTTTGTGCACACTTTGGGCTAAATATATCGGGACTTATCATGGGTGTTATATCAAAATGAGAGGATAAAAACATAGAAAAAACGTTGTATATTAATGATACCAAAAAAACAAAAAAAAAGAGATAATTTTGATTTATAAAATGAGCTTAATCACTAAATTTGTTTTAAAATGAACTAAGCTTTTTAGCTAAATGTTTTGGTTTCAATTGTAAAGTACAAAATTATAAAAATAAAATCGACTGTTGCCTTAATGCAAAAAAAAAAAAAAAAAAAAGTAAAGAATTTTTGTAGTTCTTAATGAATTTCTATTTCATAATGCTAGCGCTGCGATCTTTGGTACCAAAGGCTTCAGTTCTAATCTCCTGGCAGGGGCATGGATGTTTGTTGGTGGTTCGGTATTCGCATTAAACTGTAAGTTCCGGTCTAATTAGCTTAAAGTGCGTACAAAATGACAGTAGAGCGACAAACCAAACTTCATAGTGAGGTTTCGTACCAGCCTATATTACTATCAATCAGATGAACTAGGTTATCAGTAAAACTAAACCATAACCAATTGGAATGGTAACTGTTAAACTAGTAATAATGAACAACAACTCACCATGCTAATAGTCATATGTATAATAAACCATATCATTGACTATAAACATATATATTAAAAGGCTTAGTGGTCAGCACGTTAGACACCACAATGGTTGGAGAAACCTGATTCAAAACCCAACAAAATCTGACGATGAATCGAAAGCTTCAATGTCTATACCGGGAATGGGCAAGATAAATCTATAGAGTGAATTGTTCTTCCATTAACCATAAGCAGGAGAGGAACGATCCCCTAGATTCCATCCCTAGAATGTGTTCGTACAAAATTGTGGTGGCCCTTTCTGGGTTTGACAGAATCTGTTACACATCTAATAAAAAATCTGCACGCAATCTAAATTTGCAATCTGCACGGTTTATTTTTGTGACAACCCGGCATTTGGAAATAATATGTATGCCATGTATACATGTTAAGATTGAATTGAAATTTGCATAAAAAAATGTTTTCATGAAAATATGTTCGTATTTTTTAAATTAAACTTTAGAAAGGTCTATTATCGAATACATTCAATTCTTTAATTATAAAAGCGGTCTAATGGCCAATGGCTAGTACTCTGGCCTTTGGTACCACGGGCTTCAGTTAAAACCCTGGCTGTGGCATTTACGTTGGTGAGTGGTTCGGAATCCACGTTAAATTGTATGTCCCCGATCTAATTAACCCAAAATGTGTACTGTACAAAATGACAGTAGAGCGACAAAAACCAACTTCATAATGCTGAAGTTTGGTACCCGCCTACAATACAATCAGTCAGATGAGCTAGGTTATCAGTAAAATTGAACCATAAACCAATTGGAGTGGTAACTGTTAAACTAGTAATAATGCGAATAAAAACTTCATGCTAATATTCATGGTATAATAAAATATACATGACTATTCATATATATACTAAAACTGGTAATAGGGCTTAGTGGACAGCACGTGGTATAGGGTTTTAGTGACTAGCGCTTTGGCCTTTGGTACCACAGGCTTCAGGTTTGAAATTTGGCGGTAGCATGGACGTTTGCTAGTGGTTCGAATGCACGTTAAACTGTAGGTCTCGGTCTAATTAGTCTAAAGTGTGCATAAAATGACCATAGAGCGACAAACCAAAGCAAATTAAACATAATAATTATCTAATTCCATTTTAGTGTTTTGCAAAAATTATACTTAATAATTATTAATAATTAATTAATTAATAATTTATTTATTATCCACCCATTTCCAGTTTTAAAAACTCTTCGGTATTCAAATACGAACAAAAATTCGAAATAATTTTAGAAATCAACTGAATTCACTCTGTTGTTCCACAAAAACGCAAGGACGGAGACCTACAATTTGTAGATGCTGCTGTAGTTACCATCCCTGGTACGCGAGAGGGAGGGGTATCAATCCTCATAACGGTGCTGAGGGCCGGGCGACACTTTGTCAAAAGATCCGCTGACGTCCTTATGAAATGGCATTCCGGCCCTGTCAGCAAATGGCCCCAAAAAGAAACCATCGGGATGTTTTCGTAATTGCATTCCAAATCAATACTAATCGGAGCGGGGGTGCATTTAAAATTCATATTCTCTCCTGCCACGAGATTAATTTGTGAAATACCATAGGATGAGTTGCTTCGGTGTCTTGATGGGTAATTCATAAAATTATACTTACTTTGAGCAATTACAATAAAAAAAGAAGCTTTTTTATGTGTAATTTTTAAAATCATGTTAGATTTTGGTATTTAATTAATGTTTATGCTTTGATTTGGTTCGCAAATTGTTTTAATTTACTTATGGCCGTAAAAGATACGGCTTTGCTATTTGTGAAATTTTTTTCATTTTAATTTTGATTAGGTGTTTTATTATAATTAAATATAAATTTATCTTTCTAAATATAGACATTTATATTTGGTAGATATAAACGGTTTAAATAATAAATGTCTTTAAATGAAACTGAATAATTAAAATTTTTGTTTTAATTGTAAAATGAGAATCTATGCTCCTTTCTGAAACATTCTGTAAATATGCACTTTTGCAATGATAGTTATTACGAGGGTAAATTACTTGTTTTATTAAATCCTTTCCTTATCTCTGCCTTAAAATTACAGGTTACATTTGATAAGCAAACTGTCCTATATAACTGTCCTATATACTGAATGCTTTTTAATCATTTAACTGTAATTGTCGATAATTATTGAATAAAAGTTGACATTTCATTGTTCTACCTCTGTTCTATTAGTGACAAGAAAGATATTTACAAACAGAATTTTCTGAGCAAATATTTTATAAATGTAGCACTGATCTAAGTCTTTTCGGTTTTCAACAATATAAATTAGGTCAAATGAAAGAGCTTGATACTATATTCAGAAATAGCGCGTTTCAAAGCAGCTTGTGAAGCAACTTGAGTAGATTCTTTCGCGACGTTGCTGTGAAAATCATTTAACTTTCATAAATAACATAATTCCCCAAAATATTTAAAATATCTTCAAATAAAAAAGCCCATAAATGCATGTTTGTCATAACGTTGTTACTTCTTTTATAACCAATATTCGGTATTTTCACATGTATATCATTTAGTAAAGTATCTGTTTCTAGTTCTAGTTAATTTCATTGAAAGGATGAAATTAATTAATTTTTTTTTACATGAGAATGCAAGGACATCTATCATCAAAGCTCTTATATTTCATACCATACAAATTTAATTTGCTTAAATGACATATTTCATAATATTTTTCATAATGTTATTATTTCTTTTATAAGCATTTTAAGAATTTTCACATGCATATTAGTTATTAAGTATTTGTTTCTAGTATTTGTTTCTAGTTGATTTCATTGAAGGTAAGAAATTTATTTATTTTGCTTACATAAGACTACATGATCATCTGTCATCAAAGGCCTTTAGGCTTCATACCATACAAATCTAATGGGCTTAAAGGCAATATTTCATATAAAAATCGCGAACATTTGCTGAACTGTTCAGACAAGTCCCCTCATTGGATCTAGCCATTTAAAATTTTTATCTGATATTTAGTGTGGTTCATTTTCTTCGCCGGTCGAAATTGGAACCGCGAATATTCACACGCAGATATGAAAATTCCTTTGATAAAAAATGAAAAATAGCGAATTTTTCTCTCCTTTTCTTAAAACCTTAGAATCCATAAACGAATGTTTCGGATGTCGAAGTTTTCCCCACTCTTTTCGAAGAAGGCAGCTGTGCCTCGGAACGAGGCCGAAACCCCTGGGAGAAGCGGTTGCAGATCCTGAAAGCCGTATTTGTTCACAGGTTCCAACTTGATTAGAAGCGGATGCTTTGTTGAAGCGAGCCCCCACCTAACGCAATTACAGGCAGCAGGGTTTGTTGTGTAATTCGGTTAGTGGGTTATGTCTTCTTCTTCTTTTTCCTTCTGCCTTCCTTTTGCAAAAGGAAAAGAGGGGGGTGGTCCCGTTTTCTCTCTTCTGGGCCATCCCCAATTGCTTCCGATCTTCTGAAGGCCGAGATTTCATCCCTCTCTAACTCAATCACGTGCTTGCCTCACAACAGAAGAAAAAAAAATCGCCGCGCCATTTTTGCGCCAGGCTAATCAAAAGAAACGAAACCTTAGAGACAACAACAACCAGCAGCATCAGTGAAAATGTGGAGGATCTTTGGATGATGATGAGGAGCAGGAAAAAGCAGTGGCTGGTGTTCTCCAGACTTTAAAACACCCCAGAAAGCATGCGTCTTACGTGGACCATCCTATCAGCAAAAGTATCATGTACGAACGTTTCTTGGAGAAAGCTGGAGACAATGGAAGAATCAAAGTACTTCAAAAGGAGGGAAGAACTCAAAAAGGCAAAAAGTACCAGAGTTTGGGGGCAAAAAAAAAAGAATTCGAATATTTAAGATCTTCTACAAAATTCTATCAGATTAAATAAAATGTTGGCTGAAATGGATGTTAAAATATATATACAAACATATGCATATAAAGTACTAGTGGTTGATAAGAAAGAAAAAATAGTTGTTGGTGTTCTGAAGACTTTAAAACACCAGGGAGCATGGACCACCCCATCAACAAAAGTATCATGTACGAACGTTTCTTGAGAAAGCTGGAGACAATGGAATAATCAAAGCACTTCAAAAGTAAGGAAGAAGTCAAAAAGGCAAAAAGAACCAAAGTTGGAGAAAAAAGAAGAATTCGAATATTTTTGATCTTCACAAAATCTCTGAGGTTAAATAAAATTTTATCTGAGTTGGGTATTAAAATACTATATATAAGAACATATGCATATAAAATAATAGTGGATGATGTTTGGATGGTGATGATGAGGTAAAAGTAGTGGCTGGTGTCCTCCAGACTTTAAAACACCCGTAAAGCATAGACCAGCCCATCAGCAAAAAGTATCATGTACGAAAACTGGTTGAGAAAACTGGAGACAATGGAAGAATCAAAGCATTTCAAAAGAGGAAAGAATTCGACAAGAATTTTTGGGAGAAAAAAGGAAAATTCGAATATTTCAGATCTTTACAAAAATTCTGTGAGATTAAATGAATTCTTATCTGAGCTGGATGTTAAAACAGACATAGGTAATACGACATACGACAGTAGGTATAGGTAATAATACATAGTAATTAATGACAATATAAAGTAATGCATATATAAAAGTAATAGTGAAATTCCAATCCTTAAGTGATAATTAATATCAAGGAATAAAAAGAGGATCTGCCATTGAAATAAATTTATATCAATTGCTGGACAAAAAAAGTTTATTAATATTGGATTCCTTTTAACCAAATTGAATTTGTGCTTTTAAATAGATATGAAAAAAGATGTATTGGCAAAGTATCATGTACGACCGTTTCTTAAAAAGCTGGAGACAATAGAAGAATTCGAATACTTTTTGTTCTTCAGAAAATCTGTGAAGTTAAATAAAATCTTATCTGAGTTGAGTGTTAAAATACTATATATAATCTCATATGCATATAAAGTAATAGTGGATGGTGATTGGATGATGAGGAGGAAAAAAGTAGTGGCTGGCGTTCTCCAGACTTTAAAACACCTCGAAAAGCATGGACCACCCCATCAGCAAAAAAGTATCATGTACGAACGTTTCTTGAAATAGCTGGAGACAATAGAAGAATCAAAGTACTTCAAAAGTGCAGTCAAAAGACAAAAAGTACCAAAGCTACACGGGAAAAAAAGGAGAATTCGAATATTTTCATGTTCTCGAAATCTATGAGGTTAAATAAAATATCTGAATTGTTCTTTAAAATATATATAAAAACATATGCATGGAAAGTAATGGTGAAATTTTAATCCTTAAGTTGTTGTTGTTGTTGTTCTTAATGGAGCTGGCAATACAGAGATAATTAATCTGTATGCCATAAGTAAGGGCTGCACCGCTATTATTCATGACAGCAAATAATCCTTAAGTGACAATTTTAATATCAAAGAATGAAAGAAGGGGATATGCTATTGATATAAATTTTTATGAATTTCTGGACTAAAAGCTTTATTAACATCGGATTCCTTTTTAACCAAATTGTAGTTTGCTTGTAAAATAGGTATGAATAAGAATTGGTAGAATAATGCTGTTTTAAGAGAAGTGCTTTTAAAAATTGCCAATTTGATTGAATAAGACGAGTCATTCATGTTATTTTTTTCCTTATATGTCATCCATTATATAATTCATATTCACTTCCGCTAGGATTGTTGGTGAAAAAAGAGGAAGCTAGTTGGTTGAGAAAGTTAGAGTCAATGAAAGAATCAAAGTACTTCAAAACAGGAAAGAAGTCAAAAAAGGTAAAAGTTTTCAGAAGAAAAAAAAAATAATAATAATTTTGATCTTCATTAATCTGTGAGGTTAAATAAAATTTTATCTGAATTGGATGCTAAAATATATATAAGAACATATGCATATATAAAGTAATAGTGACATTTCAAATCTTATGACGATTTTTTATTATCAAAGAATAAAAAAAAAAAAAAAAAAGGGGGATATGCTATTGATATAAATTTTTATCAATTGCTGGACTAAAAAGCTTTATTAATATGCTATTCCTTTTATCCAAATTGTACTCTGTTTGTAAATGGGTATGAATAAGATGTATTGGCAGAATAATGCTGCTTTAAAAGAAGTGCTTTTAAAAACTGTCAACTTGATTGAATTAGACTCATTCATATTATTTTTTTTTTATATGTCATCCATTATACAATTCATATTCACTTTCGCTAGGATTGTTGGTGAATCATGGAAACATTCTCTGCGATTTTTTTTACTTTTATTTCTGCTTAGCTAAATGTTAACTCAGCTGAAGTTTATGGAAGTATCATTGGCAGTCTGTATCGTTAAAAATATATCCTAAATTTTGTACTTTTGGGAATAGGTGAATTTTAATCTTTTTGAAGCATTTTTTAACTCCTTAATGATTTTTATAAGAAAATCAATGTCCTTCCTTCGAAAATATCATCATGGGACGTTTTTTTGTTCAGTAACATCATTTATCATTTTATAAATGATATTTTTTTCTTTCTAATGCAGCTGCCAAACTACTTTAGACAGCTTGGTCTTGGATGCCTTAAGGCAAGCGCTGCACAGAGGTTACTCCCCTTTGCATTACCCAGGTGGCGCGTGTAACTTGAAGGTACGCCACGGAGTAACAATGCCCCCGCAGCACTCTACGATCCTATTAGATCGGGACCTACAGTTTAAAAATGGATTCCGAACCACTACAAACATCCATGGCACCGCCGGGACTCGACCCCGAAACCTGTGGTACCGAGCGCCAGAGCGCTAGCCGCTCGGCCATTCATGCCCCATATAGGTATATAATATATATGTTATTATTATTATAGGAAATTTTGATAAAAGAACAATCAATTGGTGTAGAAAGAAATTATGTTGTTTTTATAAATAAATTTCAAATCTATTCTAACTGCATATTCTAACTATATATCACAACAGTTATTAGTTACAGAATTCATGTTAAGTTGCTTTATTACAATTTTAATGCAAATTATGAAAAAAATATATATATATATAAAAGATCAAAATACATAAATGATGAAAAAAAAAGTGATTAACACAAATGAACCCAACCAAAAGAACTAAAACTATTATGCAAAAAATATATCAAATCGATTTCATGATTCTCCTGCCGAACAATATCTCCCAAAACCAAGACTTGTGAGATGAGTAATGACAAAGTTTATTGAGACGCTCATTCGGAACAATCATTGCGAACACAAACACATCTCCTTTATCTAAAATCATTAATCATAGCACCGCGACTTCCACCTAAACAACACCCGCCGTAATTCAGATGCCATGTTTTTGTCCTGCGCACCAATTGCATATAAATCGGTGCAAACGAAACCGGAGCGGAGCAAGTCCTTCCCCTAAGTGTTTCGTTCGGTCAAGGAACAATTAATTATTGTTAATTACCTAATTACTAGAGGCCGGCCTGATCCGAGGTGAAAGAGATTGGGCACTTACTGAGAAGCTCCGGCCATTAGTCCGGTTCCTCCCCAGACGGTCCGGCAACCCCCTCATTCCTATTGATTAGATTTCGACCCCCTTCCCTTTCCCATTGTTCCCTGAGCACAGCCCCCCCACCCCCATCGCTTCGTGGTGGGTTTGAAGGTCCGGTTTTTAATGAATTGGTTGGGGGAGGATAAGGGGTTTCCTTTCGCGAAAAGTTGCGGGGGATTTTGTGTGAATGGAATAAAGTTCCCATGTTCGATTTTATTTAATTTTTAAAAGGAAAAGATTAATCGAATACTAAGTATATATATTAATGATGATTTGATAAGTATATATATATATATATATATATATATATATCAAATCAAATCTATCTTATATATATATATATACCCTTCTGTGTCCAAAAAGCAAGACCAATTTTCAATTTAAATTTCCCGGCACATGGAATTAAACATTTTTTTCTTTTTAGGTTGTTGGCACTGTCCTTGACATCTGTGTGAAATTTGACGTCAAAATAATCATTAGTGTTTGAGTTACGCTTGGTTTTGTGAGATGTTAAAACTGATTCTGGCGATTTTTGAAATGTCTCTTCAATCGACTCAAAACGGTGTCCCCGGAGTGGCCTTTTGAGTTTAGGTAATAGCCAGAAATAGCACGATGTTAAATCAGGTGAATACGGTGATTGTGGATTGATATGGGTTTTATTTTGTACGAAAAGTCACGAAGAATTAATGCAGTGTGAGCTGGCCAATTCAGTATTTTCGGTTCCAATCTAGATTTGACGCGTTTGTGGCCCAAAATGGAATTGACAGATCCTATTGAAATTCCAATATCAACAGCAAGGTCACTAATTGTAAATCGACGCTTTGCAAGCACAAAATCTTTAATTTTTGGACGTGAGCTTCGTCGGTTGAGGTTGATGATCGAGGCTCTTCGTCTTCAACGCGTTCTCTGCCTTCTTTGAACTGTTTATACCACTTCTAAACATTTCTTTCCGATATAGGAATGCTCGCCGAATGCCCTCTGCAACAATCTATATGTTTCTGCAAACAAAAATTAACGCAAGTTCTTGCTCAATTAATTCAGACATTTCAAAAATCGCCGGAATCAGTTTTAGCATGGACAGTGCCAACAACTAAAAAAAGAAAAAGAAAAAAAAAAAAATTGAAATACCATATGCTCGGAAAATTTAAATTGAAAATTGGCCTTTACTTTTTGGACACAGTAGTAAATATATTATATATATATATACATATATATATTTATTTTTATGTGTTTATATATATAAACAAAAAAATAATAAGCAAAAAATATGTAAAAAACATTGAAGAAGATGAAGATATAAAAGCATAGTTTAAAATGTATTAAATAATATGAGTGAAACTTGCACTTTAGATTACAATGAAAAAGTATAATGAATAAAAAAAAAAATTAACATCATATAAAATTGAAATATTTCTAAAAAAATATTTTGCTAGTATTATTATTATTGAAATTAAGTTCTAAAGATAAATGTTTATGAAACATGTTAACATAATCAAAAAAAATATTTAACAAATAGTAATCACAAGTAAAATGTCTTACTTTCTAAATAATCTTCACAATAAGGCTTTGATTGAGGATGCAACAGTTCCTTACCTGAAAAGTAAAGATAAAAATTTTAATAAAACTTTATTATATTAATGAAAAAAATGAAATTATTCAATTTCGAAAATTGTTTTTTGACTTCAAATAACTCTAGCAATATTACTTTATTGCATTTTGAATATTTAAATGTAATAGATTCTATAAGATATTGATTTTTTTAAATTTTAATTAAAACATTCAAATTGTTAATGAAATGGAACACCTGTTTATGATTAAGTATAATGTAAATTAATTTTATTGATTATGCAGTTAATTTTATTAAATATCTTCATAAGTGGAAATTAAATTATACAGAAAATTGATTTTTTTTTTTTAAATCGTAGTTTCTCCACCTACGTTAATATTTACAACTTTCAATGATAAAAATATGCAACCTGCAAACACATATAGTAAAAAACAGCATCGCTTCAGAAGTAATTTCTTAGCAAACACTTTCTTACGAGGAAGAAACTAAAGTTAAGACAAAATTTGTCAGTCCTTAATAGGGTATATGTGAAGTAAAGCAACGAAACTTCGACTCCTCCCATTACGAAGTTTGCTGTCATCCTGCATATTAACATACCATTTTAACTATTAATCACATATAAAACAGGAGGTTTTTTGCATCATTCTTTGCTTGAAAGTTTTGAAAGATTTTGTGGTTGGCATTTATAATATAACATTAAAATTTGAATATATATATATATGTAGACTTCTCTACCAGTCTAGCAAATGTTTAACGACAGAGGGAGGCAATCTAGGGGGTGTATTTCAAAGCGAAATAAAGAAGCGTTGTTTCTCTCTCAACAATATACATTTAATGAAAATATATTATATTTACAGCTATATTTACATTAATTGTTAAACATTCACAACCATTTTCTATCGTTGCTTGACGCGGCCTCTCCCATGTCAGCTAGCGTTCTCTTCTCGCGCCCAACTACGGGGGTTTTCCCTTCTTCCTGGGCCAGAGTTCAAGGTCCAATACTGCCACTACATGGCAAAGGTTGGTGTGAAAGACACAAAGTCCGTGATGTGTTTCCATCTGGTGCTTAGCAGGCAAACAAATCCCTACATATATATAGAATTATTTTTTTCAAGCTAGGATATTTGGTCTGGATACTTCTTTCTCGAGCTTTTCTGTAAAGTTATCATGAGAGCTTATGAAGAAGAGTATGCGTACTAAAGAATGCAAAATGTCGCAATGGATGTATCCACGATTGAAAACTCAACAGATAAGAAATTCAATTCCTCTGCAAGTGATATAATTTTGAAAACAGTGTCTTTACTTGTAGAATTTTCAATTGTTAGTGTTACTTACGGGTCTGATGGCTGAGTGCCTAGCGCTTTGGAGCTCGGTACCACAGATTTTGGGTTCTAGTTCCTTCAGTGCCATGGATGTTTGTAATGGTTTGAAATCCACTATAAACAGTAGGTCCTGGTCAAATATGACTGTTACTAGTAGGGTTGATAACCCTACCCAGTAAAAAGAAACAACATCTGATATTTCGGAATATGTTAGTAGGCAGAAGGCCTTATCCCACCTTGGGACTGTCGCGCCATTGAAGAAGAAATGGTACTTTTCGCACTCTTACAGTTAATAGATGGCAATAAAAGTCAAATGGATGTTATGAGTATTCCAATGTCATCGAAAGAACGTACGTACGTTGGATTTGAATTGCCACACTACTGTCATTTTTTTGCGCACTTTAGGTAAATTAGACCGGGGCATGTAATTTAACGTGGATTCCAAACTAACAACAAATATACAGGCCTTTTGTACTAAAGGCCAGAGCGCTAGCCAACTGGACATCATGCCGTTGGCCACTAAATGGAAGAAAATTACTTTTATTAAGTAGAGAAGACTACAAAATCTGCAAATTTATTGCCGAAGTAACTCCTATGCATCTCCTTTCGATACCGTAAATGATAAAATCTTAGCTGGTTAATACTTGTATTCATGTCTTTCAAATAGGTGTTTTAAAATTGGGGTTAAATTTCACTTCGGAACAGACTATTTGTAGTTGCTTCGATGTCTCCTAGACATTAAAGCAACTATAAATATTGTGTTCGTAAATGAAATTTAACATTCTTGGTTGGTTAATGTTTATATTTATCTCATTCAAATTGATGCTTTTAAAATTCTGATTAAATTTCATTTAACAGAATATTTTTAGTTACTTCAATGTCTACAAGATCTTCACTTGAGTTTATAACGATTCACCAATGATGCTAGGCTCAAATTTTGAGTAAAAGCGAGAGTTTTGGGACAAATTAAAAAAAAAAAAAAATTACACAATGAAACTGAAAAAAAAAAAAAAAAAAAAAAAATGGTCCCTCGATATTATCGCCTTATAAAAAGAAGTCAATTTCCACTCAGGTGAATCTAAGGAGAATTTTGTTGAACTTAAACTCTCTGGCGGTCTTGGGGGCTGAAGCTCAATCAATGCCGCCAGAGAAGATGTGCGGGTACACCAAGACCCAGGCGACCAAGTGTGAAATTGCGCCATCGCACCTGGGGACCCCCTTGGTACACCCCACTCGGAGATAAGGTAGCCCCGCTTAATGGTAAAAGGCACTTCTCCCCTTTTATTATGAACCTCGTCTTCTTTTTCACTCCAAAACTTGTTGGGATTCATTCTCCTGGGGACGAGTTTTCTTTAGTAAATAATTTTAGCCTACAAGTTCAGTGTGGAAGATAGCTAGCTATATATATATATACTCTTCTTTTTTTTATTTAATAATTCTAACTTGGCATTATTTTTTTAAATGTTTTTCTCACTCTTCAAAACTCATTTTCTAGATTTTTATCTCCACGTGTATAGGTAGTGAAGAGATCGTGTTATATTCTTTTATTTTTATTTAGTTTTTTAAAAAGTGTATTTTTAGAAATTTTCTTTCTTCTCGTTCCTTTGTCAGTGTTTTCTTTTTTAAGAAAAGTGGGGTTTCATGCTCGGGAGATTCCCTGCTTACTGCTATTGTGGGGGTTATTTTATTTCGCTCAGATGATCACAGAGTGGAGCTGGTCTTTTGTCAGGTTTGGGATAGGGAAATGTGGAAAAAGAGACTTTTTAAATTTCAAAAACTTCATGTCTTTATTTCATCAAGAGAGTTAAGTAGATTTTGGATAAGATTCGTCACAAGTTCTGAGTGGAGTTTGATGCAGATTTATTCCTGAATGTAATAAAATGTAATAAATAAATAATAGGAAGATTTTAACAATAAAATTTTTTTACCATTATTGTTTTTCGTTAATTTACTTTTAATTTTTTGCTTTTAAATAATGAGTTTTTTTAATAAACCTTTATTTACAAGTTTTCGATTAATTAATTACTAAAGTCGTCAATATGAAATATCTCTAAACTTTTAATTTACTTTCCTTTAAAAAAAAAAATCTTGTGAATATGCTAACTAATGATAAGATTACTGGTATGTCGCTCTTTTTGCACACTTAAGGCTAATAAGACTGGGACTTATAGTTTAACGTGGATTCCGAACCATTCACAAACATCCATGCCACTACAGGATTCGAACATGAAGCCTGTGGTAACAAAGGCAAGAGAGCTAGCCAATTGACCATCTGGCTGCGATAAGATTGCTGACAATGTTGAACTATAATCATAAAAATCAAGTCAAAAAAATTCTTGAATTTTTTTTTATGTCTAATTGCAAGACGAGTTTGATGCATATTTATTTGGGAAATAAATTTATGAATACATTTACATTAAGTTGGTAAAATATATAATAGAATGATTTTGACAATATAAAATTTTCTGTTATCCTTTTCTGTTAGTGGTCTGAATGCCTATTGGCTTGCGTTCTGGGCTTTGGTACCACAGGCTCCTGGTTCGATTCCTGGCGCAGGTATGGAAGTTTGTGAGTAGTTCGGTATCCACTTTAAACTGTAGGTCCCGGTCTGTTTAGCTCTCGTGTGCACAAGATGACCATCGAGCGACAAACCAAACCTTTTCTGTTAATTTAGTACTAATTATTTTTAATTTTTTTGCTTTTAAATAATGTATTTATAAATAAATCTTTTTCTACATGTTTCAAATTAATTAATCAGTAAAGACGTTAATATAAAAAATCTCTAAACTTTTAATTTGATTTTCTTAAAACTATTATTTCAAAAAAATGTAATGAATATTCTAAGACTAATGATAAGATTACTGAGAATACTGAACTTTAATCATAAAAATCAAGTCAAAAAATTCTTTCTTTTTTTTTTATATCTGATGCTTGGTTTGGTTTGGTTAGTCGCTCTACGGTCATCTTGTGCACACTTTGGGCTAAACAGACCGGGACCTACAGTTTAACGTGGACTCTGAACCACTCAAAAACATCCATGCCACCGCCAGGATTTCGAACCTGAAGCCTGGGATACCAAAGGCCAAAGCGCTAGCCACTTGGCCACCTGGCCGCAATATATATCTGATGCAAGACGAAACTTTTAAATGGAGAGGTTTGGTTCGGTTTGTCATTCTACAATCTTTTTTTCTTTTTCCTTTTTTTTTTTTTTTTTTTTTTGCTTATTTTAGGCTAATTAGACTGGGACCTACAGTTAAACATGGATTCCGAACCCCTAACAAACATCCATGCCACCTCCAGGATTCGAACCTGAAGTCTGTGGTACCAAAGGCCAGAGAACTAGCCAATTGGAAAATGGAGAGGAGACGACATAGAAAACCACTTCTTCTTTATTGATTTGGATTTTTGCTCTACGGTCATTTTTGGCACACTTTAGGCTAATTAGTTAGCCATGTTAACTAATGATTCTGAGCCACTCACAAACATTTATGATAAAGCCAGGATTGGAATCTGAAGTCTGTGATCTTCTTTATTTCCCGAACAACACCGTGGTGGGCCAAGGCCGTCTGCTTGTAGGCAGATTTCGAGACAGGTAATGTTTTCTTTTTACAGAGTAGGGTTGTCGGCCCAACGATTTACAGTCATATTAGACCAGGAACTACCGATTAAAGGGGATTCCGAACCACAGCAAACATTCATGGTACCGCCGTTTGAACTTAAAACATGTGGTCTCGAACACCAGAGCGCTAGTTACTCTGCCATCAGGACCGAGAAAATCACTATCTTCCAAAAATAGCACCCATTAATAATATTTTGCTAAATCAAGTTGGAGCTTAGAGCAAAATATATTAATATGATAAAGTTAAAAAAGATACTCTTACTCCAGGACTGTAGTATTAAATTACTTTTGTAATTCAGCTGTTTATTTGCCATTTTACTCGGACAAGAGTTTTTGAATATGAATAATTTATTACTGAAATCGCTAATCGCTTAATATAAGTGATATCAATGAGCGCGAATATCTAGACATAAGTATTCCCAAAAGTGTTTTAATTGTATTGTTAGAAAATAAGATGCTTGACAATCCGTGAATCATTTGTAAACAAATGCAATTAAAAGAAATTATTTTATTTAATATATTTCTTAATTTTATGTTTAAAATTATGAGTATTTTGTTTGACTTCAAAGTGTGAGTAATTGTAAGGGTGAGTAAGAAGAAAAGCATATCTTATCCAGTGTGCTATATTAGCATAGAAAAAAAAAATTAAACATATAAAATTTGCGCGATATTGAAGTGTGCAACTTGCTTCCAAATTCCCAAAAGGAACCAATCGTCAACCAAGATTCTTCTAATCTTCATCAATTACATTGATTTCTACGAAAGATGTCGCGATCTCGACTGAAGCATATTTGTATGCCTTTTCTTGAAAACAATGAAAATTACTTATTGTTATGATTAAAAATGTAAAGAATTGTGTTGTTCCACTATTCTTTCAAACAAATTAAACTGTACTGTATTAGATAACAATAATAATCATCATCATTATCATTGGAGAAACAGTTCCATGGTAGGCCAAGATTTCGAGACAGGAGATGTTTTCTTTTTACGGGGTAGATTAGATAACAATAAATATAGCACTATTTCAACACTCGTTATACTCACGATATGTTATTTTGCCTCTTTAGAAATTTTATTAGTTATAAATTTAGTTAAATTAAAAAAAAACCCATCAAATATAGCATTGAAACGCATTTCTTTATCTAAAGATGCACAATTATAAGCATTTGATTATATTTTATTTACGTAATTTTATTGACGATTAGGTTATCAATAAAAAGTTATTGCATGATTTTTACAGTTATGCTTTCTTTTCACGTTAAATATATTACTTTGGATTGTTCAGTTGAGCAAATGCAACAGATGCGTAAGATATTAAAAAATTTAGATTTAGCTTCATTTTAACAATACGTGAAAAAACCCTTTCAAAATAAACACAACTACAACTCCGTTTCAATACAATTAAAAAATATAGCGAGTTAAGCATTTTATGGATCAAAAGTTCCAACATTTTTAAAATTTTGACCACCTTTTTACAAAAATAAACAAGCATGTTATACTCGTATCAATAAATAGCAAATTATACTCGTATCAATAAATATGTTGTGTATGACTTTTAATCATTTATCCGTGGTACTAAATAAACATATGCTTTCAAGAAAAACCCTTTCATAAAATATATAGTAAGTAAACACAATTGCAATTCCGTTTCAATTCAATTCAAAAATATGGTGAGTTAGATAATTTATGAATCAAAATTTCCAGATTTTTTAAATTTTATCCATCTTTTTACAAAAATAAATAAGCACGTTATACTCATATCAAGAAATATTTTATATATGACTTTTAGACAATTATCTGCGGTGCTAAATGAACATATGGTTAATCTTTCTCACATAAATTTGTATAGAAAAACATAAACATGGAAATACAATATATTAACATCATATTGCAATGCTTATATTCTAATGAATATAAAAAAAATAACATTTGCGTCTTTCAAAAACTTCTCTAGAGTCTAGAGATCCGCCACCTTTTAGAGATCCGTCACCTTTCCTTGAGATCCGTCACCACACGCCGTCACTTACTTAAAACGATACGACTTAACCCTCGTGCTTAACCTCTTAATCTCGGAGAATTAACGACGTCTTTCATTCCCGATTCTCCAGTGAATACGGGATAGCAAAAAGAACACTTGCGAGGAAAGGGGGTAAGAGAGGAAGGGGTGTTCCAATGAGGGGGGGGGAGCAGCAGCCGAGGGATGGAGGAGCTCTGAGGGGAAGCGGCGAAGCGTGCGACATCCTAGACTCTGTTGTCGCTGTCCATCAAATTGACGTAGCACTTTTAACTTGGAAGTTCCGCTCTTTTCTTCCCGTTTTCCTTTTTTTTTTTTCTCCTGTTCCCGTTCCCGTTTCGTTCTCTCTCTCTCTCTCTTTCTCCGGGCAATTGTGACGATGACTTTCAGGGCTTTCATTTTTGCGAAACTCTGTTCTGGAAGGAAACAAATACGATGGAATCGTTGTCATTGAGACCGTTGGGAGGTGTCGTTTTCTAGGAGGGTCCTGGGAGAAGTTTGTGAAATTCTATTTCTCTTGTTGTGGAGTGGTTAAGGATGTTTTATGGTGAAGGTTGGTGGTGTGAGTTTTGAGATTTGTGGTGTAATTCAGAAGACAGCTTGAGGAATTTTGACAGAAGATTTTTGGGGCCTGAATGGCAGAGTGTCCGTCTCTCGGTGCCACAGGTTTCGGGTACGGATGTATGTATGTAGTGATTTGGCATCCTTTTTAGGCCGTAGGTCCCTGTCTCATATAAATATAGAGCGTCACAAGGCCCTGTCAGACTTCTCACCCACATCATTCCCAAACTGTATAAGGGCACCTCAGTTCTAGGCCCAGTGATGTGGTATAGTTGGATTTTAGTGAATTTTTCAAACAGGATTTTTATAATAATTATTCGTAAGTAAATTAAAAATAATATGAAAATAATTTTTATAAATTCCTCAAATTGGGCAATAGAACAATTTAAGGGGCCTGAATGGTCGAGTGTCTAGAACTCTGGCGCTCTGTGACACAGGTTTAGGGTTCGGGTCCCGGTGGTTCCATGGACATTTGTAGTGGTCTGAAATCCACTTTAAGCCGTAGGTCCCACTCTCATATGACTGTACAGCGTCACGAAACCAAAGTCAGACTTCCACCTACGGGTGCTCCATCCCAACAGAAGCTGCCCTCTTTCCCTTCAACCATGAGCCCAGATGGGAACGTGGGCTTGGTCTAGATGTCTACGTTCCCATTTCGTTCTCTCTCTCTCTATCTCTATCTCTGGGCAATTGTGACGATGACTTTCAGTGCTTTCATTTTTGCGTCTCTCTGAAACTGTTCTGGAAGGAAACAAATACGATGGGATCGTTGTCATTGAGATCTTTGGGGGGGGGGGCGTTTTCTAGGAGGCTCCAGGAGAGAAGTTTGTGAAATTCTATTTCTCTTGTAGTGGAGTGGTTAAGGGCGTTTTATGTCTTGTGGAGGATGTTGGAAAGAGTTTTGTGGTGTAATTCAGAAGACAGCTTGGGGAATTTTGACAGAAAAGTTTTGGGGCCTGAATGGCCGAGTGTCTGGCGCTTGGTGCCCCAGGTTTCGGGTTCGAGTCCCTGTGGTGCCATGCATATTTGTAGTGGTTCTGTATCCACTTTAAACCGTAGATCCCTATCAAATAGGACTGTTAGGGCCTAGTGCTGACAACCCTACCCCGTAAAAATAAAACATCTCCTGTCTCGAAATCTGCCAGTAGGCAGACGGTCTTGGTCCCCCATGAGGCTATTGTGCCATGGGCCATGGCCCATAATGGGGCTGTTATGCCATTGATGATGATGAGAAAACAATAAATATACAGAATCAAAATAAAGACATAGGTCCCGGTCTCATGTGACTGTAAAGCGTCACGGAGCCAAGTCAAGCTTCTACTTATGGGCGCTCCATCACAACAAAAGATGCACCCTTTCTCTTCAACCATGAGTCCATACGGGTGCGTGGGCTTGGCCTACCAAGTGTGATAAGTCATAACAACAACTGACGACACCTTTGATCAAAATTATTATGGCAAGATGTTAAAATCAGCTATAATAAGCAATATTAAATATATCCTTTTAAAAGTAAAACTAATCCGTAGGTGGTAGCATCTAAGTATTTTTTAGAGAACATATTTAGAGTGGCAAATAATAAGGTGCTGATATCGGTAGCATACAGGAAATTTATAGTACTTGCGAAAAATAAATAGTTAACATGATACACCCAATGCAATATTGAATCCGTTACACTTTGGTGTATCAATAACATATGATATCTTTGATACAGCAGAGAGATCAAGATTTTAGTATTCGGAAAAAAATGTCGGTTAAAGAAATAAACATAAAGGTTTCACAGTAATACTTTATTTTTCGCTCTCAAATTAATTATTTTTAATTTTTAACCACATAAATTAAAATAGTTAATTATTTAACAATTTATTTGCCCGCGGTATTTTATCAACTGTATTAAAAAAAAAAAGTTTAAAATGAATTCGTAAATTCAGGATACTTTTTTTTTAAAATTAATTACTTAGTATTCTATGAAACAGATGTGAAATCAAAACAAATTTTGTGAACGAAAATAATAAACAAACTTTCAAACTTTTTAAAAAGTAAAAAAAGAACGTGGAACTCATTATTCTTTATTTCTAGTAATCCAAATTAAAAATACCTCAAATTGAATTCGTCAGATTAAATTGAATTTGAAAATTCACGATACTTTTTCAAAATTAAGAACATGGTATTTTCTTAGAATTGGATGCGGTAATAAATTAAACAGATTTAAAATCAAAAATTTTGTAAACGAAAATAATAAACAAATTTTCACAATTTAATAAAAAGAACGTGGAACTCATTTTTTTTACTTGTCTATTTCAAGTGATCCAAATTAAAAATACGCCAACCCTTAATAGTAGAAGCAAAAAAAAGAAAGACAACGAAACAAAACAGGGATCATAAGTACTACCTATCAGTAGTTTACTTGCCTATTTCAACTAATCCAGATTAAAAATACGTCAACCCTTAATAGTAAAAACAAAGAAAGGAAAACTTACAACAAAACAATACAGGGATCATAAGTATTACCTATTACTTGTCTATTTCAAGAAATACAAATAAAAAATAAGGCAAATTAAATTCGCCAGGTTAAATTGAATTTGAAAACTCAGGACACTTTTACAAATATACGCCAAATTAAATTGAATTTGAAAATTTAGGATATTTTTCAAACTAAGGACATGGAAGAACGTTCTTAGTATTAGATGCTGTAATAAATTAAACAGATTTAAAATCAAAAATGTTGTAAACGAAAATAATAAACAAATTTTCACAAATTAAAAAAAAAAAAAAAGAACGTGAACTCATTTTCCTTTATTTCAAGTAATGCAAATTAAAAATACGCCAACCCTTAATAGTAACAGCAAAGAAAGAAAGACAAAAAACTTACAACGAAACAATACGGGGATCATAAGTACTACTACCGTATAAGGCAAAGCAGTTGTTTTCGTTCGTTGTTAGATGAAATGAGCAGAAGTAATTTCATTGCCCACCCCTCACTTAATGAGTTTTAATTACTCGAAAAAAAATGGCGCGGGGAAAAATCATCACGATGGTCACCCAGACAGAAGTAATTGTAGTCTTCGAAACGTTGCATAATTAAACACTTCCTTGGCGACGGTTAATTAAATTCTTTCAGAAAAGCCGGCCCCAAAGTTATCAATGTAATAAATCTTTTCCTTGCACCTTCTTTCTTTTTTTTTTTCTACTATACCCTTTTGCTCTTTTACCCCTTGCCTTGACCGGAAAAATTAGTCTTTGTTAATTTACTTTTCAGTTGGGGGGAAAGGTGAAAGAAAGAGTTTAAAATTCTCGCTTGCACGCAAAGCTGGAACAGATTTAACGTTTTTGCGTTAATATATTGATGCTGAATGTGAAACGAGGATTTGAATTGCGCAAAACTGAAAGGAGGAAGGGGATAGTGTGATGACAAGCAACCAACACGCAAATGTTCTTAAACTTTTGGTTTAAGCCTTCTTTTTTTTTACTGTAAGGTAATAAACTCGATGAATTTGTGAATTAACTGTAGAACGAAAGTTAGTGTGTATACTGGTTTGTAATCATTATAAGAAAAGAAATGTTAATGGTATTTATCGGCTATTGTTGTGGCTATTTAATTACTATATATATACATATGTTTATTTATTATATATTTATTATAGTTCTATGCAAAATTTTCTTTTGATAAAATAATTAATATTAATTCGTTAAGGTATACACAAAATAAGTGATGGAGCTACTTTGAAAGTTTTCAATGCAATCCCTTTTGGACAACGACCAAGGGGAAGACCGAAAAAGAGATGGGTCGACTGTTTAGACTCTGATTTTAATTTTATTAAGATCAAAAATTGGAGTTCCACGGCCAAGAGGAGAACAACCTGGCTGGATCTTTTAAAGAAGGCCAAGGATCACAACGTGCTGTCGAGCCGGTTATAATAATGATTCATAAAATAAATAAAAACTGTATTAAATATATTTCACACCAAGAATATATTGAATACCTTCTATAATCGAATAAATAGTATAACAAGTTTCTTTACAGCAAATACTTTTTTAAAGAACAACAATTAAAAATACAATCGAATTCTAACTAAAAGCTACACAATTAATATTAGCATCGGAAGAAGCAACTCTTTTATTTTTAAATCATTAACATGTTTAGTTTTTGATAAATTTCTTTCAAGTTAGATAAAGATTTGGTTTAGTTTGTCACTCTAAGGTCATTTTTTTTTTGCACACGTTGGGCTAATTAAACCCGAAGCTACAGATTAGCATGGATTCCGAACATGATGCCTGTAGTACCGAAAGCCAGAGCGCTATTTGGCTATTGTTAAAATAAAATTTTCTTTACATCTGTTTTTAAAATTGCCCTTCAAAGTCTTCTAATAAAATCCATAAAAGTCTTCATAATCTAATCACTTGTATATTGTTGTTCATGTTCCGATTATTCTGCGATTTTACGTTCATCCTATCCAATGATTTCTGATCAAGGAATTTAATTTTTTTTTCTTGTAATCTACCAATTCGAATGTTGGTTAAAAGTTACAAAAAAAAAAAAAAAGCTAGATCGTCACGTTTTGAAAAAAAATTAAACACCAGAGAGAGAGAGAGAGAGAGAAAAAAATCGTGCACATTGGAAAAAGTTTCTCAAAATCTCTTCCCGCCGGTGACAATGGCCTTTGTGGGATGAGCTTTCCCAATCCTCCGGGCCGGACAAGAAAGCGGGGGCGGATAAAAAAGGAGGCCGAGAGGATAAATCTCCCCCTGCTGAGTGGGTGTCTGTCCCTTCAATTGTCCGGTGACAAATGTCCGTCCATTCGGATCCGGCTACTTTGTGCCGAGTCAGGTGACGCTGCTATATAGTCAGTACTTTTCCTGAATCAGAATCAGGGTAATGTGGAAGGGTCCGGCAGATTACCAGCGGGGAAGAAGAAAAGGAAAAGTTGTCCTGCTTGCCTTCCTTGTCCGGCCAGCGCTGTAAATTCGGTCCCCCGAAGAAGTTCTGACAGAGAGGCTTAATTTGTCTAGGTCCTTTCTTCAAACTGGCAGGAAATTAAACTCCGCTGCTGATGCATTTTGTGAGATTTATCAACAACGAAATGTTAAGCATTTTGCCGGATAAGTAATATAATGCATATACTTATAAATCTCTCTATACTTATATAAAAGTGATGTAAAGCATTTTTTTTTTTTGTAAATTACCCTATTGTTACAACAATAACAAACAAATTAATTTTACTTGAAATAAATAAATAGCATAGCGTCAGAGGAATTCATGGTATGTGATGATTATAACAATACTGTTTTTAAAAAGAAAAGTATCTATTTTATAGAAAAAAAAAAAAGTTGTGTCTTCCTTGTCCAGCCAGTACTGTAAATTCAGTGCCCGAAGAAGTTCTGACAGAGAGGCTTAATTTGTCTAGGCCCTTTCTTGAAACTGCCAGGAAATTAAACTCCTGGTGCTGATGCATTTTGTGAGATTTGTCAACAACGTAATGTTAGCCGGATAAATAATATAATACTTCTACTTGTAAATGTGCTTAATACTTATACTTTATACTGTGTTAAATACTTATAAATGTGGCTGCTTTTGTAATCTTGAAAAGGTAAAAGTTGTGCCTTCCTTGTCTGTCTGGACAAGAAAGGCACAGCATTTTTTGCAAGATTTGTCAACAACGTAATGTTAGGCGGATAAATAATATAATACTTATACTTGTAAATCTTCCTTTACTTATACTTATAAATGTGATGTAAAAATTATGCAATTATGCAACATTACAACATAAAAAACATTACAACTCTGTAAATTACCATATTGTGTCAACAAGAACAAAAAAGTGGTCAAACTAATCCTTTTACTTGAACTAAATAAACAGCATAGGATTATAATAATATTGTTTTAAAAGAAACTTATCTATTTTATACAAAGTTGATAGTTTGTTATAGCAGAATATAACTAACTCAGATTAGTCACTAAGTGCTTTGGTATAATAACTGAACGTTTAATCATTTATTTCATATAGCATGAAAAAATTACACATGACATATTTCATAGAAAGCAAATGGACTTTTTGAGGAATAATGAATTTAGCTTTGCATGTATTTGAAAAAATAGGGATAAAGATTTTCAGAATGTTAACTTAATGTAATTTTAATTTTTTTTTTTTAAATGAATATTCTGAGTTATTATAGGTTAATTATTTTAAAAAATGAAATTTTATTATTTATGTTTAATATACAATTAAATAATTTTAAAATTAATGTAATTAAATGCGTTTATGCCAATATAAAGGGTTTTTAAAGCATTATTAAAAAAAAAGTAAAAATTGATTTTATTAATATTTTTGTATTCATAATATTCTAAATTTTTAAAATGTATGATTTTGTTTCAGTCCTATAAACAGCTATTATCACTATTTTGGAAAATAAATAATTGCGATCCCATTTTTAAATTTTTTTAAATATTTATTATTATTTTTTTTTTTTAAATTTCAGTCATGTAATACTATGGTAAATATAGTTTTCAAACATATATTCAAAAATAATTTTAAGATTATAGACGTAGAAACTTAATATTTTTATATAGTATATATTATATACTTAATATATAGACTTATAGACTTACATATTATAGACTTAATTAAACCTAATATTTGTATATAGTATTGTATTTAAAAATTACTTGCATATTTATAAAATTGTTGGCTTAGAAAAATATAAAAAAAATTAGAAATTTACTTTTTATCTGCTAATGAAATAATAACAATCACCTTAAACGTAATCAAAGAATATAAATACTTTATATCATCAAAAAAATATTCTAAATCTTGCCATATCCATAAATAAATTGTACCCTCATCGACATATAAAGCGAATGATAATTTTAAATGCGGATTTTCTTCTCGTTCAAAAAAAAAAAAAAAAAAAAAAAAAATTGCGAAGTTACAGTTCCTTTTATAGATATGTACTAAAAAAATTTGTATATTATTTATTATTTATATGTGTTCTTTATTTTAGTGAGAATATCTACTTGTATAGCTTTTTTTTTTCCATCCAAAAATACAAAACCAAGCAGATACTTCGCTATACACACACGGGTTACCTTCAAATATCCCAGTATTGTGTGCCGTTGTGCATGCGAATAAAATTTTGATTCAATATACACTCAAGAGCCAAAACATTATGACCACCTGTCAATAACGAGTTAGCCCACCTTTGGCGCGCAACACAGCTTCAACCCGCCTTGGCATGGATTAATACCACCACTTAATACCAGTTAAATACCACTTCCACCTGATCACGTGCCTTCCACGTCATCCAGGCGAGTTCATTGCAAAATGTAGGGGTGGTCATAATGTTTTGGCTCTTGAGTGTATATCATCAAAAAATATTCTAGATCTTGCATGTCCATAAATAAACTATACCCTCTTCGGTATATAAAATGAATGATAATTTTAAATGCAGTTTTTTTCTCGTAAAAAAATTTTAAAAATTTAAAAAATACAGTTTCTTTTTATAAATATACACTAAAAAGGAATTACTGCTAATTTATTTCAAATTTTAGGGACTTTATATCTACTTGTATAGCATTTTTTTTTCTATTTAAAAATACAGTGATATCAAACCAAGCAGATAGATCGCTATGCACACACGGGTTACCTTCAACTATCTCAGTATTGTGCATGTGAATAAAATTTTGATTCTCCATAAACTGCAACTTCAAAAAGCTCAAAATCCACAAACAAATCAATGCTCGCATGGTTAAATATTTATCGCATGGCTCCAAAAATACGTGCGCGCGGCCTGCGTATTGGTTTGTCCAACATTACTCTTGGTTACTTCATATCGGAGCTATCGGTATTCAATACCCGGGTATCGGTATCCAATACGGCTACTGGAAGGCTTTTCTTTTTTTTTTTTACAACTGCACACAGCCAGCCAGTATGTTTTCCACATCAGAAAGCTGTAAAAATGCGAGTCACTTTGGAGACTGTTTACAGACCGAGCGCTTTTCCAGGTATGAGCTGATGAAAAGCTACTTGATGATTGTGTTTGTTTCAGTGGCTTAGAAAACGCCTTTTTATGAACGTGAAAGTTCGCTCTACTATTGACGATTGGTTAGCTTTTTCAGCATATTAAACGGAGTTTGAAATGGAGTTTGTGGAGAAAATGTATTTAAATAACAGAAACTATGTCCATTTTTTTTCTATTACTTAGAAAAAGATACGAAGAAGATAAATTGTACCATTTTTTTAAAAAAACACCATTTGCCAATATGAAAAAAATGTTCAAAAATGTAACTGTTTATAAACATCTAAAGCTCAATTTTTCTTACATTATGACTTAATATTATAAAGGAAAAAGAAATCGGCAATACATTTCAAGTGATATCTACAATTAACATAAATTATATGATATTAGATCTATATTTTAAAGCACTATATTAGTTTTTTGTATAGTTAAGTTTTTGTTATGTGTTTATGGTTCACATGATAAACTTCACGTTATGGTTCATGTTTTCCACAATAAAAAAAAAAAACTGGAAATACATTTCAAGTGATATCTACAATCAACATAAATTAAATGATTTTTAATGATATATATACAGAGAGAGAGAGAGAGAGAGAGTACGTATGTAGATACTAAAAATTGTATTTTTAAAGTGATAATCCGTTCTTTAAATTTAAGCTCGTTGCGATTGTCTTGCCTTAAAGTTTTTATTATGATGTAGTACTTTTGTACAGTTAGTATTGTTTCACGTTTATGTTTCACATGTTACATTATTAGTTTTATGTTTTACGTGTTAAACGTTACGTTTATGGTTTATGGTTAGTAAATGTTACGTTTATGGTTCACCTTCCAGTGTGAAAGCGCTGATTTTTTTATGCATATACTTTAACTTAAAAAATATATTTTCAAAAAAATCTTATCAAAATAATGTTGTACCATTATTACAAAATATAATAATACTTTTTTTCTATTGAATTTAATAATATTATCAATAATAGATAGTATTAACAGAGGCTTGCATATTGCACTTGAAGTAGGGTTATGGACTTACAATAATAGTTATTTAATAGTGAATGATAAAAAGTTTATGATAATTTTTCTTACAGAATGAAAAAAACAATATTAAATATTATTAAATATGATTAATTATAACATGAAAATTATAATAACTGGGGTGAAAATCTACAATATCTTAAAATTAACGCAAAAATTAATATTAAAAGAAACTGCGTTATTTTAAAGTGTTTAAGCGGCTTATAGTATAATATGCTACAAGAACATTTAAAAATTCTTCCGGCATATTTCGGACCTTAACCTTTTAAATAATTTATTCGTTCTACTTCTGGCATATTTCGAACATTTCAAATTCGTCCACATTAAACTATATATATTTATATTATTGTTCAAACGCCTGCAGAAAATGCAAAAACTTTCTTCTACCCACATTCTAGGGACAAAGGAAAGGAGGGAAGCTGCATCTGTTCGCGCTCAAATTTCCCTAAGTGAAAATCCTCGAATTTCGATTAGCAAAACCAGACGACACCCATACTCCACCCCTACAGAAAAGAACAACAAACGATAAAAAAAACATTTTTAAATGTTTCTGTATTTATCTCTCGCTTTAGTAGTGACACCTTTCAGTCAGTGTCGCGAACCCCTTGCAATTTTTTTTCCCTCCACCCCAAGATGTCGCGGTGGGAACGCATCCCCACCCCTTGCCTGTCGGTTAGTGTGAAAAATATGATGCCCATGTTCCTTTAAAAGAACATTAGGGAAAATGGCGACCCCCTGATAATCACCCTGCATTTGTAACCGCATTTCGTTTCGCATTCAAATGCATGCAATTCGCCCCCACCTACCGTTCCCACACCCACGCAGGTTTGGGGGTTTCTTCGTCGAATCTATTACGTACTTAAATGTGGCTGGGAAAAGGTTTTGATAAATAATAAAAAGAAAAGTGTTGTTTCACAAAGTTAGCCAAAAGAAAAGTATTTATTTCGTTATTTCTTTTAAGTTTTGGAAAATGTGTTTTGCTTAGATTTAGCATCGGAAATATTTATAGCCAGGTAGCTCAAATTTTAGATTCCAATATTGCGAAAAAAAAAAAATTTTTTTCAGTGTTTTCGCGTGATATTCAATCAATAAATATTTAATTTAATTTAATGCAGATAGTAAAATCAAATCTAATTTCAACAAATCACAATTTTTCACATGCTTTAAGAAAATTATCAAAAGGAAAAAATTTTAATCTGTTAATATATCAGTATCATTATTTTTTTTTTTTTTGTTCTAATGCAGTTGGAAAACACTTAGAGAGTTGACTTAGACAAAAAAAAAAGTATTTATTTTGTATTTCTTTTAAGTTTTTGGAAATGCGTTTTGCTTAGATTTAGCATTGAAATATTTATTGCCAGGTAGCTCAAATTTTAGCGTCACAAAAATCTCTCGATTCCAATACTATGAAAGAAAAAATAAAAAGTTCAGTGCTTTTACGTTTAATTAATTTGTTTAATTACGTTACTTTTACGTTTAATTACGTTTATTTTATTTAATGCGGATAGTTAAATCAAATCTAATTTCAACCAATATTAGTTTTTCTCACGCTTCAAAAAAGGTATGAAAAGGAAAGAATTAAAGTCTATTAATATATCAGTATCATTTAAATATTTTGAAACTTTTTTAGTTAAATGTAGTGGAAACAATACTTTCTTTCAAATAAAAAATATATAAAATAGCACTGATTTACAAAAGTGCTTAAAAATTTGTAAACTTATAATAAAAATTTGTTTAATTTTGTTTTGAATATAAATAATTCTTTAATTACTTCAAGGATAGTTCAATTAATATAATATTAATAATTAGTGTGAACTTCTGTATATTAATTAGCATTTTAAAGCAAATTATTTCATTCTTAAATAAAAACTAAATTATAAAACGATTACGATACGATATGAAGAAGCGATTAGCATTCAAACATGTAACAAATTGCTTTCTTTCGTAAGCTTGAAGTTGGAAAAGACTCATACTCCATAACATGAACTTTAATCGATGTTCTCATGAACAATTAAAAAAATTAAAAACAAATTAACCTCGAAAATTGTTTCTTGTTTATTACGTTCATAAATGAAAGAAAAGAAAAATTTATAAAACTTTTCAAATGCTTCTGGTATTCAACTGCACTGAAAACTGGTAAAATGTCTGTCAAAATATTGATAGTTAAAATTTTTATTTCTAAAAATACCTTTATTGTGATGTTACAACTGATATAAATTAATGTCAATAGTTTTAATTATACAAGAATGAGCTATTTTGAAATACATTTCCTGTATGAAACTACATACTTCATAAATGTCAAACTTTGAAAAAAGATAACTCAAAACTTTTTACATTAAATTTTATCATAACAAATTTTTTCCCATTCTTTTGAGACCTGAACTAGAATTCTTGAAATACATATATTGTATTATTAACAGATCTATGTAATTTTAAAAACATATCTGTGCAAAGTTAGATATTTTAGCAACTCACATTTCGATTTTCGGGCCTGATGTCAGAATGGCTAGAGCTCTGGTCAAGTTTCGGGTTCGAGTTCCGACAATAGATTCCAATGGATGTTTTAGTGGTTTGGAATCCAGTAGGCCCGGTCTAAAAGGGTCGTAGAGCATTTCGGGGCTAGTGTTACTCGCGTCCGTAGCGTATCTTCAAGCTACACGCGTCTCCTGGGTATTGCTAAATGAGTAACAGCTTTCGTCGGTGCAGCCCACACGACTTGCCTTCTTCAAGGCTAGTTTTTATTGGGCTGCTCAAAGGAAATGGTCAAAACGATTCAGTCCTCGACGTAATTAAAATAAAGCTAATTGATCTGCTCCTTCATTTTCAGCCATTCTTACATGAGTTGAGATCCATTGCAAAACAGCAGCCATCCCTTAGGAAACTAGAAGATGCTTTGAATCCTTTAATAAATAATAATTATATAAAAATTTTGATTTCTGTTACTACAACTATTAGTAAGTATTGATGAGTTTAATATTAATTTATGTAATTTCATAAAAAAAGAAAATTAGTAACTGGATGCCAATTGCATCAACCCTGTAACCCTCCAATATCTGCTGTATAATCTATCAGTTGTATATTTTGTCCAATATCTGCTGTTTTTCATTCAAATGAAGAACAGCATAGCAAATGATCTTTGTCCACCTCAGAGTTCTGGTTGCACAAATGACTGTTATGTATACCAATGCTGTGTAGATGCTTACCAAGATAATCACTTCCAGTCTCCAGGCAGAAGACAGCTACTGCGATAATTGTAATAATTGTATAGAAATTTTGATTTCTGTATCTTCAGTTATTAGTAAGAATTTATACATTTAATATTGATTTCTTGAATGCATGATCATAAAGCTAAAATACATATTGTATACATAACTTATTAAAAATTCCTGTTCGAAAAATCCGAAAAATATATAATAATTTGATAGCTCATATATTAACTATTTTTATTTCATTGTTTTTGAGAATTTTTTTTTTTTTTTTTTGCTTTTGAGATTTTTATTTCATTGCCTTTCTATAAAAAAATATATAATATTTTCAGATATATATCAATGGACGCGTTTTTTAAGACTTTGCTGTTGAATATTCCCTACAGAATACGTCTCTGTATAAGTTTTTCAAAACACACAACATTTTTGCACAAATATAACTTTCAAAAAGTCTATTTTTTGTAGAAACTTTTCTGCACATTTTTTATCGAATCCTGGATAGCATTTCTTGAGGAAAATAAACTAAGCCAACAAGTACCTCGCACATTCCAAATCGCCACACAAACCGTCCATAAACTGCAAGATACTTTGCATGGGGTATTCCTCCCATGCAATTTAGGCTCCACACCAAAAGAGACCCCCCCTTCCCTCCTTCGCGTATAAAACCTGAAACGTTTCCAAAGCCTCAATTTCTATGAACGAAAATGGTTCGTCTGACCTATCCCTCCCTCCACCCCAAAAAACACCACGCGAAAAAAAACAAAATACTACAGAAGAAGGAAAAACGGGAAAAAACCGGGATTTGCACAACACAGCTCCCCCCTTTTTTTTTCCTTTCCTTTTTTCTTCACCGCTCTTTGTTTTGCTGTGCTTTTTTTTCTCTTCCTTGCAGGATTGTGCGAGCGAGTCAGTGTCATCTTTTCCCATTAGCGGGCCTAGTTGGCCGCAGGTGTCTGTAGACGCCCGGTGCCGGGGCTGGGCTTCCACGGCTTAACCCCCGGCACTTCTCTCGTTTGACCCTGGAGACCGGGTGTTGACCCACGAATCCCTTGTCACCTCATTACACTCGGGAGAACCCCTTCCCTTTTTGGGTCTTTTCTATTATTCATGTTTGTAAACTATTCAATATTATTCTTGATGCCTCTAAACATTTATTAAAATAATTTATTTCTTAACAAATAATATTCAATATCGAAAAGCAGTATTATTAATATTTTATCCTAGACAGCATATAATATCCGGTACTGCCTGTTTTCAGTTAATAGTACAGTATGGATCCAGTATGGATTACAATATACAGTATAGTTATATTAGTCTCTAATAATACAGTATGGATCCATGCATTATGGATTTTCTAATGCTAATAATTTGGATCCAGTATGGTTTGGACAATATGGTACAATATAGTATGTATATTATCTAATAGTACAGTATGGATCCAGTACTAGTGTACTAGCACGGATGTGGATCAGTGCAGTATGGATCCAGTACTGTGACTCCTGTGGATCCAATACCAGTATGGATCCAGTTAATAGTACCGATTGGGCAGTATGGCACAGTATAGTAGTATGTAATAGTAAAGTATGGATCCATGCATGGATTTAGTATGGATTGGACAGTACGGTTCAGTATATAGTATGTATATTACGTTATAGTATACTATAGATTTTCTAATGCTAATAATATTGTTATAAGCATTAGAAAATTTGATCTATAGTGGATTAGGCAACTAACTTTATATATTTTTAATCATAATAATGCTATTGTTTGCATTTTATTATGTGGAATTATTTTATGCATTATTTTATTATGTAGAATTAGGAATAGAATTTTATTAATTTCATTACTTATTTTGTAGATTTATTTAAAAACCTTTTTAATAGTTTTCTTTACTAACAAAGTATTAGACTAATAGTTTTTCTTTATTTGAAGTAGTTCAAATTCATTGTTAAATTTTTTAAAAAATTAGAGAGCAATTCAACACTAAAACTAAATTCAATTTAAATTTCAATTTTAAATAATTTTTAATTGTTTGCTAATAAGATTCATGTATTCCAAAACTACTATTTATTAAAGAATTTAATGATTTGATATGGGTTACTTGTAATGCCTAATTACTGAAATTGTATTGGATATTTTCTGCCTATGGATAAATGTAAATTATTTCTTCAATTAAATTGATCTTTTATAAGGCGTCAAAATTTACTTGAATAACGATAGCGGAAAAAAGCACGTACTTTCTTCAGCAATACACTTGATTATTGAAATTGTTATAAGTGTAGTAATTATAATAATGCAATAATAAATAATAAATATATATAATATATATTATTTGTAATCTTTCTATAAAAGATATTATATTATAAACTAGCACCATTTTAGTAATTTCTTTAAAAATAATAAGGACATAAAATAGATCCAAATCTGTGGGATTATGTTTAATTGTCCAGGTGCGCAGTAGATCCACCTCACCGTGTTGCACCTGGTAACACTTTTCAGTGGCTAAAAGATCTACAACTTGGCATTATGTTAGATTAATGAACTCTGTTTCAGCATGTTTTGTTGTATTCTCTGTTCTTTTTTATTTTTCATTGTTCTTCTTTTTGCTGTAACTGTTCATAATCTGCCATTGGAAATAAAAAAAAAAATAATTAATTGTCCTATAATCTCATTCATATTGAAATCCGACACTTTATTTTTTTCTTACTGTTATTACAGGTGAAGAATTCAAAAGCGTAATGTTGTTTTTTTTTGTTACTATTTGCATGTAGCAGCACACAGACCAACTGATTTTGTTGACGATTTTATGATGGGTAGTTGCACTTTCGGCGAATTAATATTGCTCCGTAGGACTGTTAAAAGTAAATAAAGACTTTCTGAGGACTTTCATGAGCCAAACCTGATAACCATTTGAGAGTAGCATTAGAGAAAATTCAAAAAATTCTTAGCAAAAAAATCGGATGTCATAGTTAAGTCCACTAATTATTCTACACGGAAGCCGGCCAACGGATGAAATCGAATGGATAATCTTTTTCATGCTAGTTAGTGATCACTCAAGTTATAGAATTTCTTGAATTATATCCCATAAAACTTGAAGAAGTGTGAATAAAGTTATTTATCATAAAAGTAAAAATAAATTTTATGCACAAATAATGAAGAAAATGAAAAGTTTTTGAAATAAAAAATTTAGGAGCTATAAATTCTCCCCTTCAATAGTTCTGCAAGCAATACAAAGTAAAAAACTGTAAATGATTTGATACTGGCATAATATTGGCAATAGCACCATGTTTTAAATTCCAGCAAAAAACAAGATGTAGCAAAAGAAGTTTCTATACTATACCCATTAGAAAATTTCTCATTTTGTAATATACCTTCTAAAGTATGATTTTGTATAGGCCATGCAAAAATGAATTAAAGAGATAAATTATCTAAATCCTTTATCATCTGTAGCATGAGTGCCAAATTATTTTTTTAAATTAATAGAAATCAAATTGTCTTGATCATGTTGAATAAATATCCATTTTGAAACTTATATGGACAGGAATTCTCTGTAGACTTTTTAAATGGCATTAGTTTCCCTATCAGCACGTTCAGACAATTAAGTTTCCATAGAATTTGAATGTCAAAATAATAAATAGTAACTACTCCTGTTTTAGACCTTAACAAATAGAAAAGCAGATGTTTTTTCAAGGACATATACATTTCACCTTATCGATAGCCAATGCACACACATGCAATCTCCGGTCAGTAAAACGAATTCAGCAACCTTTTTTCCTTCGTGTTCGTAAATTAAACTAAATTATTTTTTATTTTCAAGTAGAATTTTACATAGATTCGATTTATTTATTGGAGTAATTTATGCTCATTCTACTGTAACAAATCATATTAATTTCCTTTTTACAAATGAATGTATGATCTAAAAGTATATATATAGCCGTGAATTTATTCATAACTTTTTAATAAAAATAAAAGCTAAATCTTGTCGTTATAGATGTGTGTGGGTCACTTCACGTCCTACAAATGAAATCACAGTAAATGCTATGCATGTATGCGTGCAAAATTAACTCTGCGAAATATCTTGTCTGCCAAATGCAGTAGTTATAACTTCTTGTTTTTATCAGTTTCTTACAATTTTTCTCTTTCACGCATAAAATAGCGTTGGCATGTCGCACATAAAATACCAGCTTGGCAGGATAATCTTCTCTATAATTTTCTGGTAGATAGGAATAAACGTTTTTAAAATTTTCTGCAATCCCTTCATCCAATTTAGGCATATTATTTCGATGTCTGTCATTATTACAGCACAATTTTTTCTGAATTTCTCCATTAAATTTGAAATTGAGATCTTAATTGGTTTATTTACCAATGTGAATTTATTTCTGAACTTAACATGTACTGCATTATTAAATGAAATTTTGAAATAATGTTCTGTGGTAAACTCCTTTTCTCTAATGGCAGCACCAATTGGCTAGCTTTCTGGCCTTTGTCACCACAAGCTTCATGTTCGAACTTCAAGTCAGTAACTTCATTTATGAATGCATAATTATTTTAATTGATATTTACGATATAAACTTAATATCATTTATATTTTTTATTCATTTCAATTGTAATTATAATAACTGAAATTAATGGAATTTCAGAATATGAATCAAACTCAAAGAATGTGAAGTGGCATAATGGCTAATCGGCTATCGGTCTGCCTTTGGTACCACAGGCTTCAGGTTCGAATCCTGGTGGTGGCATGGATGTTTGGGAAGGGTTCGGAATCCACATTAAACTGTACGTTCCGGTCTAATTAGCCCAAAAATGTACAAAAATAAAGCAAAACCGTAGAGCGACAAATCAAACTAATGGCAGCACAGAAGGGAAAAATTATTTCTTTTTCAATATGCATCTGTAGAACATAAATTTAACTATACATCCATCTGTAATATTAATTTGGGCTGTCATTTGCTAAAAGATTATTAGTTAGTTCAATACTTAAATGCGAAACAATTAGAGATCTTAATTTTTTTTTTCCCCAATGCAGCTGGCAAACAGACATGGACGTCTTAGATGCCTTAAGGCAAGCGCTGCACAGACGTTACTGACTTTGCATTACCCAGGGGCGCGTGTAACTTGAAGATAAGCCTCGGAGTAACAATGCCCCTGCAACGCTCTACGATCCTATTAGGGCCGGTACCTACGGTTTAAAGTGAATTCGAACCACTACAAACATCCATGGCACCGCCGGGACTCGAACCCGAAACCTGTGATACCGAGCGTCAGAGCGCTAGCCACTCGGCCATTCAGGCCCAGAGATCTTACATTTTGTGTAACTAAATTATTCATAATCTCGTGTCCTGTTTGAAAATTAAATTAAATTTCTGGCAATATTTTTATGATTATTTAAACCTCCTTCCCTCATTCTCTCTCTCTGTTTTCTAATAAGCGATTAAGCTTTTATGAATGTATAAATACATTTATGGTTGTGAAGCATCAATTAAAATCGTGTTTTTTTATTCCGCCAATCTGCATGTTATTGTAGTTTAGCTGCTGGGGTTTAGACGGATATAAGAGATTTAGGGGGGGGGAGTACAGAACGGGGAGAATTTTTCGACGATTTGGAGAGGTGGGGGACTCCCTGCTGGACTTAAAGTTGCTAGGCAACCGAACTCCTGGTACACAATCAAATAATTAAATGGCTTTAAAAGATGGTATTTTCCTTTGAATACTGTTAAAAACACTTCAAGTTAAAAATAAACCAATGTATTATTAAAAATGTTTTATAAAAAGGCATCTAAACGATTTCTTAATTAAATTAGAATAATGTTTTGCATTCATTATAGCAAATGAATTATAGTATATATAAAAGTTATTTCATTAAAGAATTAATAAGTAAAGTTTTAATAATTTATAGTTTTACTGCTGGAAAATCTTAAGTTTATCATTTGTGGTAACCTATTAATAATGTATATGTGTCGATAGGGCATCCGATAGAATAACTCTTATTAAAATTTTTCTATACTGTTTCGTAATTTTTGTATTCCTTTGAATTAAACTCCTTTAATTCATCATTTTAAAATAAGGTAACCTCATTATATGCAACATTTAATTTAAACTTCAAATAAAAATGTTTTTTTTTTCTAATATAAACAAAACATTATTTATTATCATAATCTGGGCTGAAATTTCAATTTATTAGAATATTTTCATAGAAAAAGATTTAAAATTTTGTAATTGAAATTTTTAACACTAATGATGAGCATCAAATTATTTTGTGTCATTTTTTGATTTTTCTTCAATTCAACTATTTCTCCTATATATATCTTGTTCAAATTTTCAATCGTTCATAAAATACTTTTTATTCATCCATTCAAGTTCAAATACATTTTTTTGAACTTGTAGTGGATGACACTGGATGTTAATACAGTTTTTTCAAATATAATGCGGTAATTAAATTTAATTAATTAATTTTAGTTTTTTTTTTAGATTTAAGTTGCATGTATCTATCAATAGATGGATCAGACTTAAAAAAACTTAAAAAAAATCAATGAAAATTATTTATAAAGGACTTTCTGCAATATAAAAAAAAAAAAAGTAGGAATTGCCTTAAAAATTTATTTTTTATATATTACTTGTTACTTCTGTTATTAAAGTCATTTAATGTATCTTTTCCTACTGCGCATGCATATAATTAATATTATATGCTTTACATTTTACTATATATTTATCCGTTTAATTAACTTTCAGTGTAAGTTAAATATTGTAATACTTCATTGATAGATGCATTGCTTCTGTAGATTATCATTCGTCGTTCTGTTGAAGAGCATGCTGGGTTTTCGGGGATGGAATTGATACCTGACAAGGGATGCTAATAGAAAATTCCCGATTCTCTGTCGCGCAGAAGCACTGAAGACTCACAGGCACTGACCACTTACTGGTCAATAAATCTATTGGCTCAATTTTGTTTTGACTCGAAAAATACACGAGATGGGTTCGAATTTTTCAGATGACACCGTTTTGGGAATTGGTTTGGTTGTCGCTCTACGGTCATTTTGTGCACACTTTGGGCTAATGAGACCGGAACCTACAGTTTAAAGTGGATTCATAACCATTAACAGACATCTATGCCACCTCCAGGATTTAAACCTTTAATCTGTGGTATCAAAGGGCAGAGTACTAGCCAATTGGCCATCATGATCGCCCACATTTTGGGGAATTTGTTATGGCAAAATGAATGTAGGTGCAATATAACAAGCTCCTCATCATGCATCCTGAGTAGTGTTAATATTAACTGCATTTCTCAGTGCCAATTTCTTTACTTTAAACCATAAAAATTTTAAGTTCCATAAATTGAACGTTATCATAATACTTACATACAATGTTTTCATATCGTTTTTATAATCATTTTCATTGTTTGTGCATCGTAAAACTTTTATACTAATATTTACGTTAATGTTATAAAATATCATATTTTTTTTTTTATTTATCATAAGATTCAATGTATTCCTAAATTTCTTTTACTGTAATCCTACGATAAATAGAAATTTATTTTTACCGCCGTTCACCATTTAATTGGTAATGTAATGTCTCGGCCTATAACGTCTTCAAGAAGAGGACCACTTTCAGGTTCTTGGGAGCCCTTAAAATTTTATTTACAAATAATATATATATATATATATACATACAGATCTCTATTTAAAAAAAAAAAAAAGGAAAATTGAAGATATAAGTTAGATACAAAATTGCAATTCACTACAAGTTCAAGTACGACGAATCTATAGCAACTGGTCTGTGGCAGACCTTAACTATCACACGGTGCGATTCACGAACCACAAGGGACTCACTTTGAAAACAGGCGGAAAAAATTCCGGCCTATTCAGTAACTTCAGAGAAAAAAATAAAAACAACACTCCTGGTCGATTCGTAGCAGAACTCTCTTTTCCTTCATCAAAATTCTCCTTTTAAAACAATCTGTCAAGAGGGGGTCTCAGCTTTCCCTCCCTTCTCATTGGAATAGACATTTCTCAGCTCGTGGTCTATCACCAATTACTATGGAACGACTCATGGTATTGTTCCTGTTCAATCTGCAGTTGTCTCGATCTGCGAAGATCGTACAGATATTCGTTATTTCTTCATTGTACATGATATCGAATGTCTGCTATCATTTGAGGTTTTGAGGTTGTTCTCATTAATACGAACACTAATTGCATGTAATATAACTACCCACAATAAAGATCGTCTGCTGTCACATTTGAGTGATGAGTTTATTATATATTTTTCAAATAACATACATTCCTCTCTCTTGGAATGAAGTGTCAAAACTCTTTTGGTGAGGAAAAAAAATGCTACAGTAGGGAACTACATAACCTGGAAATACAGCGATAAACGAACAAATTCCTCCTGTTTTTGATATCATATTTCACCTTTTTTCTATCAAGTATAGATTCTAATGAGAGTATAATAATGCCTTAAAACAGACACACTTGTTCATCAGCTCTATTTAACGATGTTCAGTCTGTTTGGGCATCGCCTAAAAAAAAAAAAAAACCCGCCGCCATACAATAAAAAAACGTCCGGGCGTCCGTCCAAAATAATGAAAGCATAAAGAAGGGGCATTGTGAAGGGGCGAAATTGGCAATTCCGGCATCCCAAAACGGTTTCGGTCGAGAACACTGCAAATATTGACTTCAGCTGCTGTTTTACCTTTTTCCGAGGGGGACATATGAGACCTCGCGCACGTGGGTACACGTGGGACGACGGTATTATTTTCACTCGGCTATGGTTCCTTATATTTATAAACTTTCAACTATATCAGTTTTCTGTGTGTTAACACCGTAAAATAAGGGAAAATTATATATTTTATACCTTAAATATTCGGAATTTTAATTTTCTCTCTTATTTTTGCAAATAGGGTCCAGCATTGCTTTTTTTACAGAAAGTAAACAAATTATTGAATTAAAGAGTGTTTATGAGTTAATAAGTAGTTGATTGTTATTAAGTTAATATAGTTGATTGTTAATAAGTAGTTTATAAGTAGTTGATTGTTTAAGTTAATATAGTTGATTGTTAATAAGTTAATAAGTAGTTGATTGTTATTGAGTTAATAAGTAATTGGTTGTTATGTAAGTTAATAAGTAGTTGATTGTTTTGAGTTAACAGTAGATGTTATTCAATTGAGTAAAATCATTAAAATAATTGTTTTGGTAAGTTTTAATAGAAAAAATTTTATTATTGAGTTAATTTTAATATATTATTAAATAATATAAAAGCTAAATAAAGCAGTGATTCTTATTTAGTTCAATATTTTCCAATAGTTGTTAGCATTTATTTTTTAAGAATGTAATAAAGCTAGTTTGAAAAATAATCTAATAATATAAATAATATCTAATTTTTTACAATTTTAACTAAGAAAAGTTTTGAAGGTGGGTGTCATCTGGTGGAGTAAAAATATGATAGCAATAAAAAAAAAAAAACCTTATATATGAAATAAAAACATTTCAAAAATTTAATTTTTCAAATACGATTTTTGGATATCAAGTATGTATTAACACAGTATAATAAGGAAAATTATATTTTTACTTTAAATATTCACAATTTTATTTTCTCTTTTCTCTTTACAAATATGTACCAGCATTTACAGAAAATTAAAAAAATATTGTTTTGGTAAATTTAACTAAGAAAAAAGTATTTCTACGGAATTAAAGATATGAAATTTTAAATAATAAAAATTAAATTACAAATTATTCTTATTCGAAATTCCCAATATTTTTAATATGTTAACATTCTAAGAAATATAATAGTGCTAGTTTGAAAAATAAATTAAAAATTAATACTATAAATTAATTTCTTTTTTACAATTATTCAGCTATTTTCCCCAATGAGTTTTGAAGGCTAGTGTCAAAAAGTGGAGTATTGATTAGGTAAAAAATAAAACTTTTATATATTTAAAAAATTTTGTTTTTAAATTGTAATATTCAGATAAGAATTTTTGCAGCAAAGTAATAAATTCAGAGGAAAAAAAGTGAATTTTAAAGTATTATCGTTTTGAAGTGATACTGATACATAAACATATACGCTTATTAATTTATATATATAGATTAGGACAATTACATTTTATGTTAAATAATCAAAATTTGACGATTTTTTTGTCTTTTTATTAGACGTTTTTTTATTGTTAACGATTGGTATTTCTTTTGTCAGACTAGAATTATTGCGTTTTGAATTCATTTTTAAGATTAAAGTGATTTTAAATATTTATTAATTTAATTTAAATTATATTTTAACTAATTTATATATACAAAAATTATTAAATCTAAATTAATTTATTATACATATATTACAGATGGATTAGATTATTATTAGATTTATATAGACATATGTAAATTAATTTATATAAACATAGATTAGGACAATTATATTTTATATGCTAAATATTCCCAATTTTATGTTTTTTTTTTTATTAATCATTTTTATTAGAGACGGGGTTTTTTTTTTTTTTTTTTTTTTTACGAGGTAGGATTGTCAGCCTCCCCAATTCTCTACAGTTATATGATATTGGGACTTACGGCTTAAGGGATTCGAATCATTACAAACATCCATAGCACCGCCGGACTCAAAGCTTGTGACACCAAAGGTCAGAGCGCTATTCACTGTGGCTATTCAGGCCCTTATTTTTATTTTTAAATATGATCAATAAATTTAATACAATTAGGGGCCTGATGGTCAAGTGAATAGCCTCGGTGCCACAAGTTTCGTGTTCGAGTCAAGGCAGTGCCATGGATGTCTGTAACGGTTTGAAATCCCTTTTATGTCGTAGGTCCTGGTATAATATGACTGTAGGGTGTAGTACCCCTTCAGAAGTCAGGGTCGCTGAGCCAAGTCAGACTTCTACTTGCGGGTGCTCTATCAAAACAGAAGCTTCCTTCTTTACCTTCAACCCCTGAGTCCATACGGGTTCGTGGGTTTGATGTAGATGTCTACCAAGTGGGATAAGAAACAACAACAACACAAATTGTCCTCAAAATTAGTAAATAAATAACCATTTTGTTGGAAAGTAAACATTCCACATGTTAATATTTCAAATCAGGCAAAGTGTTATTTTTTACATTTGTGTTATGAGTTATGCCAGCGTCCAAACAAAAACGACGTCTGAAAGTTTGCGTGCGTGCAGTGGCAACGGTTGAAAAATAAAAAAAGGAAAAGAAAGAAAGGAAAGCAGGCAAGAGAATCAGGAAAGCCAAAACAAGGTACTTTAGCCAAGAGCTTGCTGACGTCAGAGTCTGCAACTGAAGTTGAATTTCCACGTATGCTGGAAAGGGAGCATGTGCTGTGTTTAGTGACTTAAGTCAACTGCGAGTTTTATTCCATTAAAGGACATGATGCAATTTTAAGAAAACAATTTTGAAATTTTGCTGACTAAACAAATTTGTGCGTAAATAATATATATAATAATTATAGGATAAAAATGCAATTAAATAACAATAAAGAAAAATAAAATACATTTAAAACATACTTTTACAAATACATTTTTTTAGTAAAAAACTAATATGATATTAATTATCGTCTGATTGCATTCTAGATGTTTAGAAACGATAACAATATCGTTTTATATCGTAACAATACTATTTTAATTTTGAATTATTAACACTAAAAAAAAGCAAAAAAAAAAGCCGAATATAGGATAAAACTGTTATAGTGATACGAAATAATATATATATAATAATTGTGGGATAAAAATGCAATTAATTAACAATAAAGAAAAAAAAACACTTTTAAAAATACATTTTGTTTGAGAATAAAAAATTGAAATGATATTAATTATCGTCTGATTGCATTCTAGACGTTTAGAAACGATAACAATATCGTTTAATATCGTATCGTTTTATATCGTTTGCTATTTTAGTTTTAAATGATTAAAAATAAAACAAATTAAAATAATAATAAAATAATACAAAAAATTAAAATAAAACAAATATTGGATAAAACTGTTATAGTGATTCGCTTTTTACACCTTTAAAATCATTGTAAATAATAATATTAATAATGTTTTTAAGTATAATAAATAATTCTAAAATTTTTTTTTTTTTTTTTTTTTTTTTGTAAATGTTTTATTGGATTGTAAAATAAAATAAATTACAGTTTTCTCAAATATTTAAAAAAAAAAAATAATTAATTTTGTGACAAACTCGTTTGTTCGTTCTTTGGCAACATAAAGCAGTAGATGTTTTTATTCTTTGATTTAATCTTGGCGTATTTCCGTTCTTCTTCGATTTAGGTAAAGTTTTTTTTTTTTTTAGTTAAATAAAATTTTTCATTTTGTGTTTCATGTACTATATATTCAATTTATAGAAACAAAAATAAAAACTTTAGGTGTTATTGGATTGGCAAGAAAGTGATTTCGTTTTTCATCATTTAAGTATATTGTAAAATTCGAATGTATTTTTACCAACCCAATAGTTGATTCAGTTGGTTGATGACATGATTTAAAATCCATGTCATCAATCAACTAGATTTATTAATAATAAGTGAAACTGTATACATTTCCCTTTTTGACCATCTAATTTCTCTTTTCTTAATATAATTAGATTGTTTTAATTTTTTTATTATGTGTACAAAATGAAAAGATACAATAAATTTATTACTATAATAGAAATATATCAGATATTTGTCTTATTTAATTATATAAAGTAAAATAATATTTTTGTGCACTTACACGTTTGGTCAAAGTTATTTTTAACTCAAAACTCTGTATGGGTTTTTAGTTAAAAATAACTACAATTATGATTGGTTTTTTTTTTTTAATAGAAATTTAAATTTTTATAGAAAAATGGTAAACTTGTGATGCAAAAGCGTATTTTGTTATCAAAAAAAATATACACATATATTTGTATTTAATTTATTATATATATTTGATATTTATACATTTCAGTCCCCTTCAAATATTAGGCTTTACTATATTAGCCAGAAAAAAAAAAAATTTCCATTTCAAATAATTTTTTTTAAAATTCATTTATTTCCTTATTTTATATACAATTATTTTCTATTTTTTATTATATGAATAAAAAAAGTTTAACATATAAATTTTTGGTTTTGATTTCAGATTACGAAATATGATTTATTTTCATACAGCTTTGATTTAACCATTGCCTGATTTGCATAGAAATATAAAAAATAATCAATTGCGGTAAGATTATGATGAAAACATTTCTTTTGAAAATTAATTTTGTTTTTATGTCAAAAGAATGCCTTTTAAATTCTAAAAAATGTTTTGAAAAATTTTTAAAAATTACAACTATGAGAAATTAGTTTTTTTCTTAATTCATTTATATTTTTATCTGGAGTGTATGTAAAAATTTCGTTCATTTCATTGAGTTATAATTCCTTCTATTTTAATTAAGTAAAAATATAGTTTTTGACTGGGAATATATGTATATATGTTTTCTTATTTATAATTGTAGTTTATAATTTACATTTATTAATATTATACACTTTGTGTTTTATTTTTGACACTTTTAGATTGTTTCACATTTGAATTCATTGAATTCATTTAGTTAACGTATTATAATTTTTTTACTTTTTTTTTTTCACCTTTGTAGTTATAATGTCTTTAAATATAGAATATATTTTTGTAGTTGAAAAAATGTGGTTAAAAATGAGAATTAGACAATTTTTTAATAATAATTTTTTGCTACCTTTCTTTGATTAGTTAAAAAAGATTCGCATAAAGATAAGTAATTTACATGTAAGTGGAATTAATTTTGCATGTACAGGAATGCATGCATTATATAGCAGTCCATCTTTATATCGCGGACACATGTCTGGACACACGGAAAACAAGATATATCCGACAACTTTGTCTATAGTTTAATGCTATTTACATTTCAACGGCAATAATGCGTAATTATAAATTGAGAAATAGAAACAAGATATGTAATTTTAACTAAAAAAAATTAAAGATAATTGGTCTTACCTAGTTTGTACATTAATTGCTACGTTCACAAATAAAAAACAATTCTACTGATATCTAATTTTTTCATAATAAGCTTTTAACATAGCAGTAATTTTTTTTTTTTTTTTGTCTTTAATTAAGAAACATTCGAAATGCATCTTGAATGCGACGTCTGATTCCGACGGAATTTCGAGTCATTTGCCTCTTGCACGCGCAATGGGGGTGTGGGGACGCACACGGAAATAAGGCAAGCCTACAAAATGATAGGAAAAAAAAAAAAAAAGAGTCGTCGGTGTAGGATAATAGAGTGATAGCCAGATACAGAAAAGAGAGTAGTAGTGGATGGATGGAAGGAGAGCAAAATTCCGACTTCGTTTCTAGAACTGCCATTGTTAACTAGGAGAGAGAGAGAGAGAGCACGGGGTGGGGGTAGGGCTGCAGTAGAGAGTCGCTGCCAAGTGGGCCTCCAGGGCAGGCAAACCCGGCTTCATTTTGGGCCCACAACAGACCTCTTCACTGTGGGTAGCAAACTTGTGGTTAACAAAGGCTTCTGTTCTGCCAACCTTTCCTCCGCCCCCACCACCGAAAACTTCATTCCTCTAGGCTACACGCGCCCCTGTATATACATACATGCGGTGGGGTAGAGAGAGGCAGAGAATGGAGGGGAGCAACCTCAGTGTGCCCCGACAAACTAATAAAAGGAAAACAGGGCTGGCATACCCCTTCTCCTCTGCAGAATCTGCCCATGCTACTGCTGTAAGGACCCCGCGAAAATATATCTCTACAAGAACAACACACGCGCGATCGCGTTGGCTTTTGCTCACAGTGTTCTTTCCTTTTCCTCCCCCCTCAGTCCTGTCTCCACTTGGAACAATTGACGACAATGGTTTTCGGGGAAAAAAATCTGGATTAGAATCTGCGCGCTTTGCAAAAAAATAAGTGAACCTCTTTCTCTGTCTCTCTCTCTCTCTATTTCTTTTTTTTTCTTCTGTATTTGTAGTTCTCTTGCTCTGTGTCTCTCTGCACAAATAAGTTTTTATTCTTAATATTGCAGATTGTAGAAAGGAATGATTTGTTGGTGCCAGTCAATTTTTTGTTATTGGGGTTACTGTGGCCTTACTGGCTAGGAGAATAATAAACTTAAAAAAGCATGTTTTTCGAACGAGTATGTGTGTGATTTTAAAGGGTGGAAAGAGTTATGAATAAGAATAGGGGAAAAACTTAACAATAAAAAAAATTTTTTAAGAATATTTACTGACTTATTTCGTATCACACGTTTTCGTTCCGGTAATGACTAGTTGCCATCTTTTCAAGCAACAAGCAAGCAATTCTTCCTCTTTTTTCAGTTTCATTTTGTTCCAATACTGACAGTAGCAGTTGGCTCTTGGGCATGTAGATTGTGCCTCCGTTAATTAGTTGTTGGCAACTTCTTGGTAATGATTGACACTACCTCAGTCTACCGAATTCGTTCGCTTACTTGCCTGTGAAAGGTAATAATGTTGAAAGGCTCAAGGGATAACCAAATTCTAATACTAACTTTAAGGAATTAGTCATATTTGGAAACATCTGAATATTACCGTTACTCATTCCAGCTGCTAATGCAAATCACTGTGACATTATCCAAATTTTCACGATTTTATGGCAGTGGTTCTAGCGAGGAATAAAATAGAGGAAAACTTTAACAATCAAAAAATATTAAGAATATTTACTGATTTATTTCATATCATACGTTCGTTCCTGTAATAACTATTTGCCATCTTTTCAAGCAAGCAATTTTCATCTTTTTTTCAATTTCATTCTGTCCCATTACTGACAGAGGGGTTGGCTCTTGGGCATTGTGGGTGTGCATCCGTTGTAGTTGTTGACAACTTCTTGGTAATTGACACTACCTCAGTCTGCCGAATTCGTTCGATTACGTGACTGTAAGGTAATAATTTGAAAGGCTCAAGGGATAACCAAATTCGAAAACTAACCTTAAAAATATTTAAAATAGCCCCTATTTTTGAAACAGCAGAATATTCCAGTTACTCGTTCCATCTGCTAATTCAAATCAATGTAACAATATCCAAATGTACACGATTTTATTTGGGTGATTTTAGGATGGAATAAAATAGAGGAAAATATTTAACAAAAAAATTTTTTAAGAATATATTCTGACTTATTTCGTATTACACGTTCATTCCCATAATAACTATTTTTCATCTTTTTTAAGCAAGCAATTCATCGTTTTTTTCAATTTCATTTTGTTCCAATACTGATAGATGGGAGTTGGCTCTTGGGCATGTGGACTGTGCATCAGTTAATTACTTGTTGGCACTTCTTCGCAGTGATTGACACTCTCAGTCTACCAAATTCGTTCGCTTATGTAACTGTGAAAGGTAATAATTTTGAACAGAACTTTGAAAATTAACTTTAAAAATTAGTCATATTTGGGGAACAGCTGAATATTCCAACTGCTAATGCGAAACACTGTGACATTATAAAATTATGAATTATAAATTTGAATAAATTTATACGGTTTTTGACATATGATCCGATTTTATGACATTTTCTAGCGAGACATACAATGATTTTTTCACAAACGTTAAAAATATAAAATATATATTATTGAATACATCTTGTATATTCTTTGCAAACTGTTGAAAAACTGATATATTTTTGCGTAGAAAAATATTACTAATGCATATTTTGCCACAAAAATGTATAATAATTATAGTTTTTGACCTTTGAATATCGTCCATTAGCTTTATTACTTCATCTTTCTTTGCCAAAGTCAAATAAGTTTAAAGGGAAATAATGTAAAAAAAAAAAAGAAAAAAAACTATTTAAAATATAATTGTCTATTTTCTTAAATATAATTGTTCATTGTCCTTTCTTAAATAAAATTATCCATTAACCTTTCTTAAATAAAATTGTCCATTATCCTTTTTCTTAAATAAAATTGTCCATTATCCTTTCTTAAATGTAATTGTTCATTATCTTTTCTTAAATATAATTCTCCATTATAAATTTCCCATTATCCCTATATTGTCCGTATCCTTTCTAAAAAATCATAAATGTCCCTTCATTCAATTTTAATGGAATAATATTACTGCTATTCTTAATTGGAATAATTATTATTTATTTTTGCCATTATTTCAATTTTAATTGGAATAATGGCAATTGGTTTATTTATTTTTTTAATTTTTCATTTCAAATTTTACCTTAATCAGTTTAATATTTGATTAATTCAGATAAAATTCGGAATTGGCCTTAACGTAACTTTTATTAACTACAAAAATTTATTAATATTTTTTTAATTTTATTCCTAAATCTTTACATTTTAAATCCTTTACTCTTATAATAATCTCCTCTTCGTAGAACATTATGCACTTTTCATAAATATTTTATCATTTCTGAAAAAAAATAATTAATGGGTTTCTCTTCTTTGAATTACAATTATATGCATAATAAAAAAAAATTCTTGTTATTTTAAATAAGATTTATATTAATCACTAACTTAATATTATTACCATAAATATTAAATATTTATTAAAATATTCATAGTTAGAAAACATCCATTTAAATTGCAATCATTATTTTTAATTCTATTACAATATGATAATAAAGATTTATATTAATCACTGACTTAATACTATTATCACAAATATCAAATAATTAATAATATATTCTTTTTAATTTTATTAGATGAAAGAGAATAAAGTGTCAATAAAGTGTATTAATTCTTTTGAATTTATTAAATCCACTACCATATCGTCCAACAGCATATAAATCCTTAAATTCAAATATTTTTCTCTTCAATTTTATTTTCCAATTTATTTTTTTTAATTCGTTCAAATCAACCCCTTTTCACAAAAATGAGTGAGAAATTCACATTTCCCTAAGCAGGCTTAGCACGGTGCAGACAGAGACCTTGAAACAAAAAAACAAAATAAACACACGAACAAAAAAAAAAAACCGTCTTCAAACACCTGTCAATTATAAATGACGCATGACCAAAAAAACAAAACAAGAACTGCAGCACTCTCAACGAATTGAGAAATACACACAGAAAAATGTACAACGAAACTTTAAATAGAAAAAAGGAAATAAATAAATAACACACAATAATAAAAAATGGGAACCTAAAGCCAGTTTGTTTAAAGACAGAAAAAACAAAAATCTGTATAGGAAAAAAAAAAAAAAAAGAAAAAAAGTAAAAGTGTGAAGTCCTACAGTAAGCATATTTTATTCGTCTGAATGATATATTTGCTGTTAACAGAGTAATAGCGCGAAACGCTACTTCGTTCCTCTCATCTTATTATGCAAATTCTTTCAACGGGACTCGAGTTGGAGAAAGAAAAGAATAATTGAGCGAGAAGGAGGTTGTTGTGTTGTGTTGTTAGTGACATTTAAAACAGGACCTTCTCATTAGAATAACAAGTTGGGAAGCAGCACAGGTACAAGAGAAATCCCTCTGTCTGTGTCTGCCTGCGAGTGCTAAATTGCTTGGGAGGGGGGACTCGGAAGGGGTTAACTGGCGGGCCCCGGGTTTCTTTCGGTGGGGGTTGGGGTGGTGAGTAACTTTTGGAGTCGTGTTGGATTTGGAAATGCTTCTTCTCTCTCTGTTGGCTTTTGTTTTAGGAATTATTTTAAGGGGGAGATGTGATTCGTTTGATTTGTTTCCCTTGATACTTTTGCAAATTGTACACAAGTTTTATACTGTTTGAAATAGTTTTGGTAGTGTAGGTTTGAAATAAGTTAGAACAGTAATCCTTTTTTTATTAAGTTTTAATTTATTAATTTTGTATATTTCTTCAATTAAATATTTTTAAATAAATTTATATATAGTCTTAAATTGGGCCTGATGGTCGAGTGACTAGCGTTCTGGTACTCGGTAACACATGTTTAGGGGTTCGAAGTCGGATTTGCCATGGTGTTTGTTAGGGGTTCGGAATCCACTTTAAACCGTAGGTCCCGGTCTAATATGACTATAGAGCGTTGGGAAACCCTGTCCTTAAAAAAGAAAACGCCTCGAAATCTGCCAGTAGGCGGACGTCTTTGGCCCATTATGGGGCTTTGCGCCAATGAAGAAGATATTCTTAAATTACTTAACTCAACTGTTACGTATTAAATAGTGCTAAATTGCTTGGGAAGGGGGACTCGGAAGTGGTTAACTGGCGGGCCCCGGGTTTCTTTGATGGGGGTAGGGGGAAGCGTAACTTTTGGAGTCATGTTGGATTTGGAAATGCTTCTTCTCTCTGTTGGCTTTGTTTTAGAATTATTTTAAGGAGGAGATGTGATTCGTTTGATTTGTTTCCCTTGATACTTTTGCAAAGGGTACATAAGTTTTTTATAGCGTTAGAGACAGTTTTGGTAGTGTAGGTTTGAAATAAAAAGATCATAAATCTCCTTTTTTTAGATTAATTTATTAATTTTGTATTTTCTTCAATGAAAAACTCTTAAAAAATAAATTTATGTATATTCTTAAATTGGACCTGATGGCTGAGAGACTAGCGCTCTGGCGCTCGGTACCACAAGTTTAGGGTTCGAATCTCGGCGGTGCCATGGGTGTTTGTAAGGGGTTCGGAATCCCCTTTAAACCGTAGGTCCTGGTCTCATATAACCGTAGAGCGTCACAGAGCCCAATCAGACTTCTCACACACATCATTCCCAAACTGTAAAAGGCTCAGCTCTAGTGATGAGGTGTGATGGAGTAGTAATATGACTGTAGAGTGTTCGGCATAGAGCTGACAACCTCGGCCTTAAAAGAAAACATCTCTTGTCTCGAAATCTGCCAGTAGGCAGACGGCCTGGACTAGATATTCTTAGATTACTATAGAATATTCCTCCTAATTATAGAATATTCCTTAGATTACTATAGAATATTTTTCCTAAGAATAGATTACTATAGAAGATATTCTTAAATTACTCAACTGTCACGTATTATTTTCAATTATATTGTTGCATAATAAATAATTGTTTTCTTTTTTAAAGAAAATATAATTATTTGGGATACATTTGTTTTTCTCTTGAACAAAATGTATAACTAATTTTACAGTACTATTGACGTACATGAATTTATTAATTCTGGAATTTATGTATTATCAGATATTTTTCATGTGGTCCATTCAACAAATATTTTTCATCTACTCATTATAAGTTATAAATTATCTATTAATCAATGTATGATTAATTAATAACATTACTACGCATTTTTAGTAGTATAGGTTTTTACAAATTTATTCAATTGTATTATGGTAACTATTTACATATAAGGGAATGCATTAAAATTTTTTTTTAAAAATATTGTCAAAATCATTGTTGAATTATATTAAAAGGCATAAAGCAATTGTCAACATTCACAATATTGTAAGCAAGTAGTTACATATCAGATGAATGCATCAAAAATATTTTTTTAAATATGGTCAAACTCATTATTGCATTATATAAAGAGGCATAAAGCAATTGTCAACATTCATATAATACACTGTTTAGAAAATGAAGTAATAAAATTGGCAATATTATTTTAAATGGGAAAGTAAATATAATAATAAAATTGTATCACATTGTTAATTCATTTTTATCTATAGAAATCATTTTCTTGTTAAATAAAAATTATTACTAATGTTTATAGTAATTTTATTTCCTTATTAGATTTGTCCTACGGTGCGTGGAAATAGTTAAAAAGTTTCATAATATTTCTAATCAGTGTTAAATACGATAAAACTCGAAATATGTTACTCAAACATATCGAATTCTTTCTCTAAAAAAAAAAAATTAAAAAATTAAATAAGAAAACCCTTCTTTCATAATCACCAACACTTCCTGAACTTCATTAAGAGATTGGGATCTGAAACAAGTTCCCCTTTTTAGCTGCAGAATCATTTACGGCGAGGGTCACAAACGAAAACGACTTTAAACTCTTGAAATCAAAGGGGTCGTAGATACTACAGAGAGGCCCTAAAAAGTCTTCGAGAGCACCTACACAAATAAAAAAGGGGGGAGGAGAGGGAACACATTAGGTAATTGTCAATTTAATCAGGTCTCCTGGAGACAAAAGTCTTGGTGTCTGTCTCCCTTTGTGCAGTCCTGCAAGGTGCTAGACTAATGACCGTTAACAAAGAGATTTATTTTTCATTAGCAGTCCTGCAAATACTTCAGGGGCTACTTCTTTTTTTTTTTTTTTTTTTCACCTCTTCTTTTAAGTGGTCTTCCCCTCCCCTTTTTTTCCCCACTCTCTTTCTCTCTCCTGCTATTCCAATTTCTTTCGAAGTCTTTCTTTTTATATATATATATATATATTTTTTTTACGTTTCTTCTATTTTTACATTTTACCTCTCTCTCTCTTTCTTTTTTTTTATTATTATTATCCTCACTTCATTCGCAGAATGGTTTAATTTTCTTCAAAGGTGCGAAAAAGTTTAAAGGCGGCAGCAGAGAAAGACAGGGTAAGGGAACGGAATACATCTTCATTAAAGCGTCCAGCCGAGTCGAGGGATAATTTGCATCAATTAAATTCCCTAAATCTTTATCTCTTCCCTTATTCTTCCCTCTTCTTGTCCCTCTCTCTCGCTCGACTCGAAACAGCTGTGCAATAAAAAAGCGCGTGAATTATTCAATGAAATGCGTGGATGGCTGCATGCAATCTCGCCCGAGTTACTCTGCTTAAATTAAATTACTAAATGAGATTATATGCTGTAAATTGGGATGTTGCGAAATGTTTTCAGCACTTTGTATATCCAATTTTTTTTTTTTTTTTCATTATTATTTAATTTTTAAATGGTAATCACTTGGGTGTTTTTTTCTTTATTATTTTTATTCGTGTTTCATTTGTTTTATAATGCTTTTTTTTTTATTTCATTTGCTTGGAAATAAAAGCAAGAACATCTGTTATGTTATTGATGATGATCAAATTAAAATTTAAATTTATCAGGATTAAAAATATTATTCTTTAACAATTCGCTTTATTTTATTATTATAATTCGTATTAGCATTGTGATAATCCTATAAAATTTCTTTATTGAACGGCAAATTATTTATTATGCATCGCTTAATTCGGAATGTTATATTTATATATTTTTTTCGTTCGATACCAAGATTAATTTCTTGAAAGAAGTTTTCCCATTCATAAAATCAGTAATTCAATTTAAAATTGCAATTAAATTAGATTTAAATTGTCTTATTTTCATTATTTTTTTTAACTATTTGTAATGTAATTTTTCTTCATTTGAACTAAAAAGAGTCCCTAATCTTATTATTGTAGTATTTTTTATTTTCTCACGAGGAAGAGTTTTTGCATTTCATTCCTAGGAGAGAAGAATGTTTGTTATTTTACAAGTACATAATAAACCCCTCCCTCAAATTTGACAGCAGACGATCTTTATTGGGGATAGTTATATACATGTACATCCAATTAATGTTTGTACTAATGAGAACAACCTGTCACTCAAATCTGCTGTCAGATATTCGGTATCATGTATAATGAGACTCAGGAAATTAGCGCGAATATCTGTGAGACCTTCACAAGTTGAAACAACTGCAGATTGAATATGATATACCATGAGTTGTTCCATCGTGATTGGTGATAGACCATGAGATGAGAAATCTCTACTCAATGAGAAGTGAGTAAAACTGACTAAACTACCCCCCATCCTCGACAGATTGTCATAAAAGGAGATTTTTGGTGAAGAGGGAGAGTTCTGCGACGAGTCGACCATAATTGTTGTTTTTCCTTTTTTCTCTGAAGTGACCGAATAAGCCGTATTTTTCTTTGAACCCCTTGAAGTTTCGTGTATCACCCGTGTGATAATTAAGGTCTGCCGCAGACCAGGCAATTAGATTCGATGTAGATTTGAGAACTCTGAAAATCATGACCTTCGAGAGAACTCCACTTGTGAATCAAATTATCTTTAATTTTCTTTTTTTCATAGATAGAGTTCTGTATATATTTGTAAAACCTTCTTTTTATATCTCTTCTCAGTAGTTATAAGTCTAGTAGGCCGAGACGTTACATTATAGAATAATTAATAATATTTGAAGAATGAAATTATATTACAACTTTTCTTTACTTTGGTTAAATCAATCTATATTTGATTGAAATCATATAAATAACTTATATATACGTATTGAAATTTATGGTAATAATCCAATAAACATTTTATTTATATTTCTATTATATTTCATCTGTAATTGAAATTCAATTAAAGAATTAAACTATGACTCGCAAGACACACTTCAAAATAGAAGTAAAAATCTATACTTATCATAAAATAGCTTTCTAATAATTAATTTACAATATAAATATGAAGCAAAAACGCGTTACATAAAATAAGTTATAGTTGATTCTCATTAATTAAATGTGTAGTATTTTAAGATTTTTATGCATTGACAAATTCATTTATCTGAAATGTTTGATAAATTGCCTGAAATTCGATTACGTTTGATTGACAGCTCTGTTAATATAAGTATACATTTTCATGGAGAAATCCTTAAAATATTTTTAGTTTTATCGACTTTATATCGATTCCAATTCAGCAAGAATAAAAAGTAATATGTGTGCAATAGTAATAATAAAAATAATCGTCAATAAACTATTGAGCTTTCTTCATGAATTCAAATATTTGCTCTTTATTTTTTAGAAATATAGAAAATTTATTTAACACAATTTTTCAGATATCTTTGACGATTTTTAGTTCTTTTGCAGAATAGTGACCCTTGCTACCAAGAATTATAATATACGCAAAGTAATGTTTTTAGACAGAATAAAATATGATCTCTTCTGACATATGATTGAGACACATGATATATATTATACAAGTATATCACGTGTCTGATGATATTATAAAAAAAAAAATTTCATTTATAATTATATATTATTTTTCTTCTGACAAAATTGTTTTTGTTTTAAATGCTAAATTATTTTTTTTTTTATGTTAACGTTTTTTATGTTATTCGTACATGCATGCCATAAACATACTTTAACTTATGGATGCTATAAACATCCCACTAATGAATGACGAAAGGAAAACTTTTAAGGGTATAAAAAAAACGATCGATAATCGAAATCTGACTATCGATGCGTCATGCTTTACGGAAATTGTCTCAATAACATTAAGTCTACCCTTGTTTTGAATGTAAGGCTGCAACAGATGTCAGAAGGGAATTGAACCTTAGTTCTCCGCACTAACTTGCGGCCTGATAGTCAATTGGCTAGCGCACTAGCCTTTGGTACCACAGGCTTCAATTTCGAATCCTGGCGGTTACATGGATGTTTCTTAGTAGTTCGAAATACACGTTAAACTGTAGGTCCGGGTCTAATTAACCCAAAGTGTACAAAAAATGACAATAGAGAGACAAGTCACATCTAACATATGGCAATTTTTTGAGTTTTTTCTAATGATAGATTTATAAAAAACAGCTATCCAACAGATTTTGCAGTTATCCTTAAGCTCGAAATGTGCACATGTGTGTCAGGGACTTTGAAGCATTCAATTTATCTTTTAATTTTCTAGTTGGCGATGTAGTTTTGCTTAAAATCCATGGACAAATTCCAGAAACATTCTTTTCGATCTTTAAATGTTTTCATCCTCCTTTTTCAGAACTTATTTTTGGTTTGCATTCCTTTTAAAAGGTGTTGTAATCAAGACGCATAACAACACCGCCTACATTACAGTCGGATTGTGAAGGAATCCTTTATCAAAAGAAAAACCTAATAGCGTTGGAAAAACCCGGTCTGTATTTGAAACCGACTTGGTGAAAGAGATGCACGAGTAGATATTCCGATCCGTTTGTCCCAGCTATTGTGAAATGACGGCTCTGGAATCACACGGAGGCCGGCAGAACAATGAATTAAGAAAACGTTGCGCATCGGATTTCTTAGACAAGGGGGGAGAAAAATAGAAAAGGGGCGAAATGTTGATACAGAAGCGAAGCTTTTGTCTGAAGCCAAAGTTTTGAACTTAGACAAAAATGTAGAAGAAGAAGGCAGGGAAAAAAACATAATATAACTAACAAAAAAAACATTATCTTTTGTGCGCGCAAACAAGAAGATACGGAAGAAAAAGTTCTGCGGCAAATAAAAAGGGGGTGTCGGATCTTTTTGCACTCCCCCTGTCGACCCTTCTAGCTCTCCGTCTGGGGTCTGAAAATGAAAAAGAGAGGATCACTGAGAAAGAAAGGAAGATAAAAAAGAACAAGAACAGTACAGAGTCCTCTGATACCAACCCCTCACCAAAAGCAAACGATAAAGAAGTGAAGAAGAAGAAGAAGTGAAATAATAATACACAAAAAAGAAAAAAAGAATGTTGGGGCGAATTATTATTCGCGAAAGCCAGCTGAAAAAAAAAATGTTCGGGGCGGCCGGGGCGCAAAACTTGTAGTTTTTATATTATGAGAAGTAAGTTTTCGGTGAGAAAAAGAGAGACACGCGCACGGAGAAAAGCTCAATTAGCCGAAAGTTGAGAAAGCGCCAAAGGCATGGAGGGGGTAGAATAGAGCATCCCGGGGTTTAAAAACCCACAAAATTTCCATACTAGGAATTATGGAGAAGGAAGATGCCAGGTTTGTGTCGTCTCACTGAAACCGCGGGACTGATTTAAATACAAACCATGTTACCGCCCGACTGAGGGTTGACTGTTCAGTTTGCAAAGTGACGATGCAACCCTCATTATCATTTCCCCCAGAACCCTGCTTGCTGCTGCCTGCCTTCCTTATTTTTGGATTTTCGGAAAGGGGGTGGTTAGAGAGTGAGGGGGTAAAAGGGGGAGGGGAGGATATGTAGGATTAGATCCCAAGCGTCTTTTCATTTTCTAAATTCTTCGTAACCTCAAGCTGAGACTTTTCTACGAGACACTTTGGAACTGGAAAGTGCAGATTTTGGTCGTGGTGTTTTTAGATGGTTAAACTGGTCTTGCTTAAAAAAGACAGTTTGAGGTTGAGCCAAAAAGTGATTCATTTCGATGTATGTCACTTTATTTGGTAAAAAAAATAATGATATTATTATATTTTCGGTTTAAGTTGTATTTAATTTTTTTGACACTCAATAGCACTTAGACTGAATATTGGAATAAATTCAAAACAATATAAGTTGTTAGTAGTTTCCTTCAAACTAATACCAAATCTAATTAGGAGAAAATGTCACTTTATAGACTTTTTATTAATTGACTCTCAAGCATAAATGAATAGGCATTTGAAACTTTTTCTATATCAGAACATGTTCGATATATATCGATTGGATCTGGATATTTGGATCGATTTGATAATCTATTTGGAAAAAAATAATGATATTATTGTATTTACTATATAAGATGTATTTCCCTTTATTAAGACTTTTTTTTTAAATCTTAGCACTGAATAATGGAATAAATTCATAACGTTTAAAATGCAAATTGTTAGTAAGTTTCCTTCAAACAAATAGCAAATCTAATTAGGAGAAAATATCACTTTATAGTCCTTTTCGGCAATTCATCTTCAGACATAAATGAAAAAAACACTTGAAACTTTTCTATACCAGAACATGATTTCTGTACAAAAATTTTCATTTAGTGTATTACTAATGCCATGCTTATTAAATGACTCTGCTATTGCTTTAGTCTTTACACCATCCCATGAATTTTTGAAAGTAAGAAAGAATGATGATTATTCTATTGCTTTACATTAATAATGATTCTACTATCGCTTTAGTTTTCACATGATCCCATGAACTTTTAAAAGCAACAAAGATTGCTTATAAATAAAATCATTAAAATTCTTAGTATCAAACTTAAAGACATACTCTGTTTTTCAAAGAAAAATTTGTTTTATATGATTATTTTATTAATAAAAAATGTAGAACATTTCAAAACAAATTTTAATGATATTTTCTACTTGATGTGGATATTTTTTTAATTACTACACTTAAAGAACGTGGTTTTATAAAAATCAAGTGCCAATAGAAATTAAATCTCCGCAGCAATAGTTTGCTTATTGTAGTTCTGTAAGCATCATTGCAAAATATTTATAAGTTCAATGATGTCATACAATTTTATAGTCAATGAATAAATTAGAATTTTCGAACTATTTAAATTAGTAGAATAAATTATTTAGAAACATAAGGTTCATATGTTTTTTTAATAAAATTGTTAAAATTGAATAGAATAAAGCCTGAAAAGGAACTAACTTTATATCGTAGTGTTCTTGCTATAAGACAGAATTTTAACTTATTCAGTGTTATCCAGCATGTAGAGCTATACCACACTATTTAAAAGAAAAGGAGTGGTGGGGAGGAAAGATATTTGTAGAATTTGGATAATTTAGATATTTGGAGAATTTGTTGAGATCATTTAAAGTAAAACCTGGCAGATATTATACACAAATAATATTAGCAAAATACCCATGTCTTCATCTGGTAACATGTTACCAATACACACATCCATGTACTATTTTAAATGAGGGTGGTTAAATGAAGTTGGAAATCGAGTCCAATGCATTGTACTTTAAAATCCTAATTGCATCGATGTTATTTTATGTTGGGCAACGTTTTTAATTTTGTTAAAAAAATCTGACAGTGTTTCACTAATGTATATCATGAACAGCCCAACGAAGGTGATCATTAATTTCTTGGAGGACTTTTAAGAGTAAATGCCAGCATAACTGCATATCACATGGGTCACAATGCCACATCACAGTATAAACAATTATAGCATAAAAAAATTTCTTGTATCTGATAAGTAATTGTTTTGAGCAAATGTTGTACAACACTTTGTGACATTCGTAAAAAATATATATTGCTTTATATTTTCAGTTTTTTCTTCTTTAATTAGAACTTACAAATGCAAAAGTTAAATTTTATTTATTTTATTCATGTAGAAAAGGGTTTGATATTTAATCTGTTAAGTCATAGAAAACAAACTTCAGATAATCATTACATTGATGAGGAGGACTAGCATTCAACTTTTTATAATAAAAGATACATAACAATATTTTATAGATATAACAATATCATATTTTGAAATTCGTGTCATTCATTCTGACTAATAAATCTCATTTTATGCAACTATTTACAGAACTTTTACTTTTCAGAAAGTACTTTTTAATTTTTTATAGATATAACATATTTCAAATTCGTATCGTTTATTCTGACCAATAAATCTCATTTTATGCAACTATTTACAGAACTTTTACTTTTTTCAGCAAGTACTTTTAATTCTTTATAGATATAATATTAACATATTGAAATTCGTATCGTTATTCTGACTTATAAATCTCATTTTATACAACTATTTACAGAACTTTTTTAATAAACACATCAGCATCATTCTTTAGTGAAAAAAAAAAAAATGATAAATTAGAATAAAACTATTGATAAATCATAGCCGTGTAACTTGAACTGTAACGGTGATTAAAATTTTTCACGCATGCAAAATTGCTTTTCACTGTAACCGGGCGAGTCCCAAGGGTGGCAAGTACCCCAATCAAGGCCTGACGAAAACAAGCAAGGAGTGGCGGGAAAAGTCAAAACTTGGGGAAAGAAATATTACATTTTGAACGTATTAACCAGCTCATTGTCTAAGGAAGGAAGGATGAAATCAGTTTAGGGAGAAGTGTCCTCATTATTGATCGGAATGGCGCAAAGGGATGGGGGGCGGGTGACCCCAAGTGTCGTACGCTCGTCCGGGGTGGAACGAATTTGGGAAACATGCCCTGACACTGATGAGACAGGCGTTATAGTTATCCGGCTGCTGTGACACTCCCGGAACGTTCTAAGTGTTCTAATCTGAACTGCCTCGTGTGTGATGGTGGTGGTTGGTTGGGGGTGAGGAAGGGTCGCCCGGGATCAGGGGGTTTTCAGACGAAAATTCGGCAAGATGTCGTCGGATTATTGGTCGGACGTGTGATGCTTCCGGAACACGGTGTATTCGGAAGAGTATTTTCGAGCAATTGTCGCTCAATTAAGGAGTGCTGGAAAATTCGGTAACGAAAAATTTGGCAAGAAATAAAAGCCTGCAGGGATTGATGCGTTCCGTAATTGGAAAATCTTTGGCATCAAGTGTGAAGAAATCTAAAAAGCTAATAACTGTACTTTGAGAAGAAAACGTGATTAAATGATTTGATCAACTTGCTTATCATTCTGTTTGGGTTTTAATTTCCGTTTGTGCTCCAATGAAGAATAGCTGCTTGATGCACACTGGCTAGTGTCCTGACCTTTGGTATCATAGGCTTCAGATTCGAATTCTGGCTGTGGCATGATTGTTTGTGATTGAAATCCACTTTAAACTGTAGGTACTGGTCTAATTAGTCTAAAAATGTGCACAAAATGACAATAGAGTGACAAACCAATGAAGAATTGCCAAATTCAGTTTGTATGAAAAGTTCCGTCATTTTCAAATGCCTGGTATTTTAATTTGTGAGTGTGGCAAAGATATAATAGATTCTTCGTTACCATAAAGTTGCTATATTGCACCCACATTTTGCCACCACACTATTGAGCCCATACCTTTACAGATAGAATTTGATGCTTAGCATCTTTGTCCCTTCTTCTCTGAATCTAATGGTAAGACTTTCCTTGCTACGGATTAGCGGTCTGATGACCAATTGGCTAGAGGTTTGGTACCACAGGCTTCAAGTTCGAATTCTGGCGGTGGCATAGATGTTTGTTGGTGGTTCGCAACCCACATTAAACTGTAGGTCCCGATCTAATTAAGTTAAAGTGTGTACAAAACGACCGTAGAGCGACGAACCAAACCAAACCAATTTCTAAGGATTTATCGTATTCATCTGTGGCATTGATACGAGAGTTTACCTTTAGTATTTTTTCTTGTCAAATTCGGTAACTCAACGCGATAGCGACCGGGCCACTTAGCCTCCTATCCCAAATTTAATCTATTCAATTTATATCTATTTAGCAAAAAAAAAAAAAAAAAAAAAAAAGCATTTTAATTTAAAAGATTTTTTTTTATTTTCGTCAACTTAACTGTGACAACTGTCTGCTTAGGTGAAGAGATCTTGTTCCTTTACGTAAAATGAATGGGAATAATTTTGTTTAGAAAATCTAAGGCATTCCTCTTCTAAAATTAAATTCAAATAAAAAAATAATTTTGTGTAATTTGGTGTAATTTGGAAAGGGCCTCCTGCACCCTAGGTGAAAAAAAAAAAATTTAATTTGAAATTGTTTGTTTCTTTTTTGAAATATTACTTTTAACTACAATAATTTTAAGTAGAATAGAACATGTTTTATGTTAAATTTCTGTTGGTTGTTAATCAAATGCTAATCTTCCATTAACCTTCTTTTTTTTATTCCATACCATTCTATTTCTCTTTCGTTAAATTACTTCATAAAACCTTTAAAGACGAAATACTGCTTCTATAATCTGAATTTATCTCCTTCCAGGGTTTTTTTTTCCGGAATTGCAGCAAAAAAGTCGTTGCATTAGTTTTTAAACCCTTGCAATATCGTTAATTATCAAATTAAAGTCAGTTAAATTCTAAACTATCGATATATACATTTTAAAATCAACAATTTAAATTAACTAACACTATTTCTGTAAATAGTCAGTTAATATTAATAACACTGTTTCTGTAAATAGTCAGTTAATATTAATAACACTATTTCTGTAAATAGTCAGTTAATATTAATAACACTATTTCTGTAAATAATCAGTTATATTATAACACTATTTCTGTAAATAATCAGTTAATATTAATAACACTATTTCTGTAAATAGTCAGTTAATATTAATAACACTATTTCCGTAAATAGTCAATTTATATTAAAATAATTCTGTAAATTATTAACTTAAATGATTTAATAATGTCGAAAGAGAGTGATTGCTTTCAAGAAAGAGATTCCGTTCAGCCCAATTAAAGTCACTTAAAATGGTTGAGATTAGATAGCTTTTTCACTATTGTCCAGCTCGTTGCTTGGAATTTTTTCTTCAAATATCAGTCAACAACTGAGAAAGATTCCTAAGATGGCATAGAGAGTTTACAAGCAATTTTGCCATATTACGCTCAAACATGGGGGCTGTTACAACTTTAAGTCTCCGCCAGTAGTCAATGTCTGTCCATCAACTCGCGTCGACGAACTGTTTGGGGTTTTATGAATAGAACACAAACCCCACCAATCTAAAGCAAAAAAATAATAATAATCATAATAATTTTTTTAGTCTTTAAACTAGTTGTTGGTGCTGAAATTACTAGTTGTTGGTGCATTTGTTGGTGCAGAAAGTAGAATTTTCATAAATAATTGAAAACTTACATGGAATAATAGGGAAAACTGACATGGAAGACTCGGCCCGAAAACTCTGGTACCGAGCGGCAGAGCTTTAGCCACTCGGCCATCAGACCCAACTTGTGTAATATTGACTCATTTATTTCCCAATGGTAAGGAGTTTATTATCGTAGGTGGAATCCGTTACAGTTACAGCTTTATAATTGCTTAGACTCGGGGAGAATTATGACAGAGTAATAGGCTGGTGAGCTTAAAGTGGTTTTCTTGTCAATGCCCAATAAGTAAAAATGTAGTATTAATTCCAGAAATACTTCCAATAAGGTTTTATTTTCCAAAGTAGACCTTATTCTTTCCCAGTCTTGGAACCTCTTTGAAATTACAATCTTTCTTTTCCAATAATATTCGAATTTACGACCTTGATCTGATATCTCTGCGGTTTAAATAAGATAAGCGACATCACGCATAATATACAATAACTTTGTTAATAACTTTATGAAATTGATTAGCAAATATGTAGCAGTAATTCCAGAAAGCCTTCCAATAAGTCTTTATTTTCCAAAATTAGACCTCATTCTTTCACCAGTCTTAGAGCCTCTTGAAATTACGATTTCTATCTCTTCCAATAATATTAGAATTGATAATATTAGAATTGTAAATAAAGACACGATTGTATCAGATCCGATCAAGATCACAATGGCATCAGATCAAGAACACGATGACATCAAGCAAAAAACATAACGGCTTTGTTAAATAACTTTATGAAATTGATTATCAAAATATACGATTTGTAAATAAAACCTATTCAAACATTTAATAGAAAAAAATTAATTAAAAAATCTGATATAATTTGGAAAAGAAAATACGATGTCCGTTGTCAAGTTTCTTCAACTCCCTCTCACTTTGATACAGTGCCACATTTGATTCCGTTTCGAGATCCAAAGAAGAAGACAAAATAATAATAAAAAAAGGCCTCTGTTGAGAAACTCGTTGAAGCCAAGTGGACTTTTCGACCTTTCCTCGGTGATATCGGCACCATCGGTTACCGATAACTGCTATTGATTGACGGATGTGTCATCTCGGACGCTTGCTCGCCCCCGCGCCTCGGCTTTTGCAAAATTCCACGAAGAGTTCCTCTTGTTGTGCCATTGCATTGTTTTAATCAGAAATGCTTTGTTAAAAGAGTTGGATTTTCATGTTTGTGAAGATCATTGCATTGTAAATAAATGGATATTTTGTTAGATTAGTTAACATGTTCCATGAACAATGATGTATGAGTCAGCCAGGTGGGAAACGTTTCAACATAAAGCAAGGTGTGAATTGCGACAATTCAGCAACGGGATTTTTTTTTATAATTGTTGCCTGGCAATTGTTGGAGTACTTTCAGGAAAACGTTATTGCTTTGCAAAAATTTGCCATTGCTCGCTTTTGCAAAATTCCACTAAGAACTCTTATGCCATTGGGTAATACATGTATTGTTTTAATCAGAAATGCTTTGTTAAAAGAGATGCAGTTTGATTTTCTTGTTTGTAAAGATCATTGCATTGCAAATAAATGTAAATACCTATTCGTCGATATTTTGTTTGAATTGGTTAACATGTTTCATAAACAATTGCATATTTATTAATACAAATATGTTCCTTGTAAAATTCAACCAGTTGGGAATGTTTCAACAAAACACAAGGTGCGAATTTCGACAATTCAGTAACGTGATTCTTTTTATTGTTGGAATATACTGAGAAAATGTTATTGACAGTGATCATTTTATATATATATATATATTGCACTGCTTGTTGATAAATGAAATTAAGTCAGCTATAAACAAGATTAATGAAAACAAATTTTCAATTAAATACAAAGACTTTTTGTTATATATTATACCAATTATATAGATAGATATATAAAATTGATATAATGTACAATAAAGGCTTTTGTATTTAACTAAAAGTTATATATATAAACTGATTACTAGGCCCTATATATATATATATATATATATATATATAGGGGCCTAGTAACCAAGTGACTAGCGCTCTAGAACTCGGTGCCATGGAGGCTAATAGTGGTTTAAATCTATTCTAAATTGTAGGTATAGTTCTAATATGACTGTAGAGCGTTGGACGAACGACTCACAGCCCTACCCTAAAAAGAAAAGCATCTCCTGTCGCGAAATCTGTCAGTAAGTAGACGGCCTTGGTCCACCATGAGCTGTTGCGCCAGTGAAGTTGAAGAATATATATATAATGCCAAAAAGGTGTAAAAGAAGAAGCATCTGATGGCATAAATCATGTTTCTTATAACAGAATATCAAAGTATAAATAGACATAAGTGTAATGAAATATAAAAGAGTTAATATATTTATCTAAATATTAAAACTGATATTAGTGTAACAAACCTAAAGAGAATATTTAATGTGTTGGTCGTAATTGCTGAAAATCTTCTCAAATAAAAGGATTAAATTAATGTATTTATTTCAGTTAGCATCATCCAATATTAAGTAAAATTTGTTTTGGTGAAATGAAAAAAATAAGATTTTTCAATTATTTTTTATAAACATAAACAATTCTTTAATCTTATTCTATTTTTATTGTTTTATATATCAGATACATTAATACTGACTTCTCCCCTTTTCCCCCATAAATAATAATAACATAATAAATATTATACACAAAATAGAACTCAAAGGAAGTCTCTTTAGAATAATCTTTTAGTCAATTTCGTACAGTATTTTCTCCATATGTTTTATCTATTGGTTTTGTTGCACAACACACAACTGTGTATCTCACATGAATACACAGTTGTGTGTTGTGAGACAAAACGAATAGATGATATAGAAAAATATAGATAGATAATATTGAAAAATACTGTTCGAAATTGACTAAAAGATTATTTTTAAAATATTATTTATTTCAAGACATTAATATATTTGTTAAAACCTACATAAAAGTTATTGAAAATTGTTCCTTGAAATATATAAATATTATGATTTACGAGTATAAATTCAAATTTGCAATCAAGAGATTAGAAAAAGCTTAAAAATACTTAAAAAAAAAAAAAACTTTTTTGAAATTAATGATCAAGAAAGGATAAAAAAAAGGACATTATCGTCGATATTATGGACATTTAAGTAATATTTGGTAATCTATATCACACTTGTTATTAATACAGTTATATATTTTTTTGTATCTTGTTTTATGGACCACATCATTATGAGGAGCTTACGATTGGTTCAAACCCCTATAAGTGCTGCGTAGCTGATAGATTCGTTCTATATGTCGAGGATGGTTTAGAGCAGGGGGTCTCCAAACTTTCCAGCCATAGGGCCATACTGTTTACTCCAGTAAGTTCCAAGGGCCAAAACCGTTTTCATTTTTATGCCATTATCTATAATTTCTAGACTTCTGAATAATGTTTACAGATCTAAGTTAACAGATGAGCATATTAAATCTCTTTTAATAATTGGTACAAGTAAAATTGATCTACTAAAATTAAGTAAAATTGATAAAATTGATCCACAACTACAAACTATTGTCAGTGAAAAATCACAATTACATAAATTTCATTAGTATTTTTTACAAGTGAATACCCAGCGGTTTCATTCGCGTTCATTTGGCTTTTCCGTTCCTGAATGATTTTCAGGATAAAAATCATATGTTTGATTCAGGATATATACATTCCAAACATCGATATACATACATGCGATACTGTTTACCCCTACATAACTACCGAGGGCAACCGTGGAATGTTCACTAGTTTATAATGTTAGTGGGATTCATTTCAATTACGTGTTAGTTGTTATGCTTAAGTTAAATTTTCTGCGCATTATGCTTGTTATTAAGCTTTACCTAGCAAGTCAATAAAACAGAGTTATTATCATTCTGTTTTTTTTATCCGACTTATTACAGCAACAATAAGCTATTCGCTGTCAAGGGCCTGATTGATGACACTGGCGGGCCGTAGTTTGGAGACCCCAGGTCTAGAATATGTGGTTTTTGAATATGTTGGTTTTAGAATATGTCCATTGGAATCGAGGAGGTGAGACTGAAGATGTAAACAAACTACATACCCCCTTGTCAATCATTAAGTTTTGTGAATTGCAATATAACTGTATTCTTTCGCATTTTCGATAAAGCTGGACATATCTTTTGTAGAAGTAGTAAAGGATATATACATGTTCAAGGCTATGTGCATGGTGATATTTTTATATAAAATTTAAACCTATTTATGTGTAACTTTTTACCATTTAATCTAAGTTAGCAGCCATGCGAAATTTATTTGACACAGAATTCAAATCTGTCAATTCATTGAAGTAATCTCACTGAAGCAAAAGTTAAAATATTATTAGAAAGTACACAGAGTTTTACAGTTTAAATACAATTCATTGATCGTTTATTCTTCCTAAAATAATTTAGTTTCAGATAAAATCTGAATTTTTTCCTGCTTTTGCTACACAAGTCCGTTTTCTCTATTCGTACATACTTTAAAAAAAAAATTAGAATATATTACAGTTTTAAATATGCAAACATCTTTTAATCGAAAGATATAGGTAGTGCATAGCGATTATTATAAAAATAATAACGTACTAAAGTATGTGCGAATAGAGAATATGGACTTGTAGGATTTGTTCAAAGCAGTTATTAAAAATAAACCTTTGCTTTTTAATTTATGATTTTTTTAAGCTTTAATGTTATTTCTGCACAATAAACTGTTATATATATATATATGTATAAACTTGCATCTTATGAATATATTAAGAAATCCTGCAACAAATAAATATATTAACCAGTTCATATCTATTCAAAACTATTAATTAATTCTATTATGTTAACTTTATTTATAAGTCACAAATATCAAAAAGATATTTGATATTTTTCATCCACAGACAGTTTTCATAAAAGTATCATCAAATTCAAATTATTTTTTGGTGCTATAATTCCCTTTTACATGCTCAATAATAATTAAAATAATTATGTCTATAGTTAACTTTGTAACTGTTTCATCTATGTGGTTTAGAGTTACAATGCATTTTGGCTCTATGAGTTTTCGCATATAGAAACAATAATCGCGTTAGTAGGTATATATAGTAATTTGTTTGCAATGCATAAATGAATTTTGGTTCTATGTGTTATCGTTAGAAACAATAATAACAATTCAAATATTCTGTTATACAATTGTTTTAAAATGTTTATTCTAAAGTTTATATTTAATATAATTTTCTTGTTACTTAAAACAAATACTATACTTTGTTTAGTAATTGAACGATGTCATATTAAAAACAAATTAATTTTATTGTGGCTAAAAAAAATCATTATACTGTGGTTAGTAATTGAACGATATCACATTAAGAATAAATCTCAATGTCCGTTCGATAGTTTTTTTTTTTTTTTTTTTTTAATTAAAAAATGATTTTTTTTTTCTTCGGTTTCCTTTAAATCGGAATAACAGTTTACTTTTTAAGTGCTTAAAATTTCTTTAAATATAATAAAATAAATACAATCAAAGTAAAAAAAAATCATTGAATAAATTCAATAAAATTGCATATTTCTTAAAAGATACTTAAAAAAAAAAAGATTAAAAATCGAAATCTTTTACTTCAATAAGATACATATCATTGAACAATTCAATACATTTTATTCAATAATTTTTACGAAACGCTTGAATACTAAAAGCCACTTTATTTAACACCTTTTCGCAAAATAAAAAAATGGCCCTTAAAAACTTATATCGCCGTCTTTCAAACAAATAGGGGCGATATCCTTGCGTTTTTACTCCATTTACAAATCTGTAGCTTTGGAAACATTATATACCAATTGAATGCATCAAAAACATTTGCAATTCTTCCAAGCAAAAAAAGTTCGCGGCCTTTCAGCCTATTTATGGGTCACGCAGGTTGCTATTTCGTTTTTATGGGGGGGGCGGTTTTTGCTCGCATGCTTTTCATATCTCGCATCACCCGGAAAAAGATTTTCCCTGCCCCCCTCCCCCTGCCAGCCCTTTTTTGCCGCACTTTTTTTATATGAGGTCTATTGAAGGCCCCGGAACATAAAATATTTCAGACGCTGTATAATAAAAAGGTAGGTGTTTTCTATATAAATTGTTTTGTAACAATTTTACAGCTTTTTCCATAATACCAAGTTCGGTTTATATGAACCAGTTCGATTGGGAATATTTTGCTTTTTAATAAAGTAGGGTGAGGTTTATTGTTTAGAAATTCTGCCAATTTTTTTTCTCAAGTTTTTTTTGTCAAATATTTAATGTTTATCTCTTTCTTGAAGTTTTATCCCTACTTTAAAAGTAATAAAGTTAAATAAAAATAGAAAATTTATATATTTTTTACAAAATTTCAAAACTGTTATACATTTGTTATTAGGTATAGCGTTGGCGTTTGTTATTAGGAAATAAGAAGTTTTCTGAGATTCAGTTTTAAAATTTTCATGAAAACTCTTCTCCATAGTTAAAAGAAAGAGACAGAAATCCTCTTTTTAATAGGTTTTCCTTTACTCACCTTTTATTTTATATTAAAATAGGATTAATAAATTTAATATGATTAGGGGCCTGATCTCTTGCTCTTGGTGTCATAGATTTAGGGTTTGAACCCTGGATGTGGCATGGAGGTTTATTGGTTCGGAATCCACGTTAAATTGTAGGTTCTGGCCTAATTAGGCCAAAGTGTGAAAAAAAAAATGGCCGTAGAGTGACAGGGCCGGGGCTGACAGCCCTATCCTGTAAAAAAAGAAAATATCTTCTATTTCCAAATCTGCCAGTCGGCAGTTGTACTTGCCCCACCATGGAGTTGCTACGCCATTGATGATGAGAGACCTGATGGCCTAGTGGCTAAGCACTCTGGCACTCGTTGCCTCATGTTTCTGGCCTTGGCAGTGCCGTGGATGTTTGTAGTGGTTCAGAATTCACTTTAAACCGTAGAGCGTAGGGTTAATAATCCTACCCGTAAAAAGTCAGCGTCACGTAACCAAGTCAGACTTCTACCTAGTGCTCCATCACAACAGTAAGTAACATCCCTTTCACTCCTTCCATGAGATCATATGGGTTCTTGAACTTGGTCTAGATATTGCTGTCTACCATGTGGGATAAGGAACAAAAACAAAATTAAAATCCTCAAATAGCATAATAGTTTTTTAACTCTTAGTTTAAATATCGAAAAAAAGTTTTAAAATAATTTTTTATGCTATTACAAGTTTAATATTTTTATTATATAAATATTTTTTATCATATAAACCTACGTAGCTTTTTAACGAAATTTTAATCCAATCTAGATTCTATTAGTAGTTTTGTTTATGAAGATTCGCTTATTACTTCAGTAATTTGAAACTTTTAAATTATGAGTATAATTTCCATATTCCAAAATTTAAAACTTGTAGTTGAATTGGGCTAAAGTTAATGATGCTATTAATATTTAATATCTGCCTGTAGGCAGACTGCCTTGGCCACTATGAGGTTGTTACAACAATGAAGAAGAAGTAGATTAATATTAAATATTACATTTTTTAGATTGATATTTTTATATACAGTATAAATCTGTTTTAAAAAATTAAGTGAAATATACATAAAATAAAAATAATTTGCTATTTTAAATTCAATAAAAAGGATAATATCTCTCAAGACAGCAGTTCAAAGAGACTTGTGGCGGATATCTCATTTAATAGTTCCTCCATCGGAACAGCTCTTCTGTCATGAAATTTAAGGAAAAATAGTCACTCGAATCGATGGTTGAGATGTAAGTCTGTATCTCTTACTTTTGCTCCACCAGTTTTCGATTTCCGGCTCGGGTTGCCGACACAAAATTCCGCAATCATCCAAACGAACTTGCAACAAACACACTCTCTCGATTCCAAACAATCCTTCCATGCTTCTCCAGAGTAAAAGAAAAAGAAAAAAAAAGAGAATCTTACAGTATCTTCCTGACTACACAAAAGACAAAAAGTGAAACTGCGTCTCGCAGAACAAAAACAATAACAAAATTGGTCCCCCCTGTCCTCGCCACCCCTTTCCGAAAACTAAAAATCACGGAACGCACACACACACACACTGTACGAAGAAAAGAATTGAGTTTACAGATTTTCACCTCAATAAATCTATTCGCCCCTCATTCGCGCTGCGGTCTGCGAACAAACAAACAGTGGCCGAAGGATGCCCCGAACTATGAACAAACCCCCCAAAAAGAAAAAGAAGAAAAAAAGAAGTCCCCCCTTCCCATCTTTTTTCTTTTTCCACCAAAAAAGAAGGTAAATAGGAAGAAGAAGGTGTAGGAGGGAAGTCCAAGAGGGAAGGAAAAAAAAAAGAAGAAAATGAATCTGGCATCACGCAAAGGGACCTCCACAATAAACAGTTTCAGAAATCGAAATCAACAAAGATCAAGTTTCAAGGGATGCCCGGGCGCTGAGAAATAGTCCAGGTGTTGCCCCCTCCAGGATCTCATCAGGCCACAAATTGACTGGCCACCCTAAAACTACAGGAACAAAAAGGGGCTTTCCATTAACGCTGCCTCCCCCCCGCCTGGCCTCCTTCTTCCTTTTCCTGGAGAGGAGGATGACCAGCCTCCAGTCGCTCCTCTTTTCAAATTTTCCTCCTATAAAGAAGGAAATAGTAAAACGAATTTTCCACACTAAGTCTTACCACAGGGGTGGAGTACCTTTTTTTTACTCATACAGGATAACGATGTTTCGTGGTGTTTTTTGTGGGAATTAAGTCTGTAGGAGTAATATTAAATCTGTAGGAGTGACTGTATTTATCTGATAAATATATTTTAAATAAGATTATTTCAAAGATACAAATAATTTTCACCGTAAAAAAAAAAAAATTCATAAAATTATGCGTCAGTTTTTGGGGATCTTGATTTGATAAGCGGGGGTGAGCAGAAGATCTACCTCCCCATGGTGCACCTGGTAACACTTTTTAGTGGCTAAAAGATCTGCAACTTGGCATTATTGTTAGATTAATGAACTCTGTTTCAGCATGTTTTGTTGTATTTTTTTGTTGCTGTTGTATGTTGTATGTTTGGTTTTTTTTTTTCGTTGTTTTTTTTTTTTTTGCTGTAACTGTTCATAATCTGCCATTGGAAATAAATGATTTGATAAGCTGTAAAATACATATGCTATCAAAAAAATTTGTGAACTTTAATAAAAAATTTGGAAGTTGGCACATTTATTTGTCAAGTCTGGCAAGTTTATTTGACAAGCAAAAATATTTGGTTAGTTTTTGGTGATTTTGATTTGATAAGCCGTAACACATATATGCTATCGAAAAAATTTATAAAAATTGATTAAAAATATTTTGGAAAGGGGTAAGTTTAGCAAGTTTATTGGCAAGCAAGAATATTTGGCAACTTTTTGGTGATCTTGATTTGATACGCCGTAACATACATATGCTATTGAAAAATTTGTAAACGTTGATTAAAAATATTTTGGAAATAATGTTATTTTAAGATGGTGCATGCTTCGATAAAAATTGTCGTGGCAATGCATATTATATAATAGCGGATTCTCTCGCTAAATTCAAGACAATTGGCATTATTTTAATAGTTTTCTTAGTACGACTTATAAAATAATTTATCCTAATAGATCAAGCCAAAACTTACTGACCAAACATTCACAGTGCAATTTTGTATCATATTACACTTAAGATACTTTTATTTTTTATAAAGTATTGTTGTACATATATTAAAAAACGTAATAGTAATACTATTAAAATCGTTTCTTCTTCAATAATAATAAAATGTATGCTTTTAAATTAATCAAAATAGCGTCCCACATCAAAAATCAAATTATATAATTTTTAATTCAAACAATCCCAATTAGTACGTTTCCCTTTGAAAAATTATCGATATTCATTACTATACATAAATTTCATATTGAAGTAAGGAAAAATAGTGTTCCCTGGAAACTATTCCAACCAGAAAAAGTATTGCGCAAAAATTTTAACTTCTTCTCAACTTCATATCAGAACACAATTTTATTTCTTCATTTTTTTTTTTATCTGCTGTAACAATATTATTTAAAGCATTTGATGACATCAGTGTTCGAGTTTTGTTTGGTTTGTCGCTCTACGGCCATTTTGTGCACACTTTAGGCTAATCAGACTGGGACCTACAGTTTAACGTGGATTCCAAACTACTACAAACATCCATGCCACTGCCAGGATCCGAATCTGAAGCCTGTGGTATCAAAGACAGAGCGCTAACCAATTGGCCTTCAGACCGCGTTAGAGTTTTGGAAATCAATGAACTGCAATTACCAACCTGGTATGTGCCTTATACAATTTATGTATAATATATCAAAATATATTTACCATCAGAAAATATAATTTTATATTTAACACATACTGTATTCTATTTGAATGGGATTAATTATTATTTGTGTACTGTATTCAATTTTGTCACAGAAAATCTAACACATAAATGTATATATAAATAAATAATCATAAATTACAGCCTCAAATGCTTTTTATCGGCATATCATATGCTGATAAAATACAATTTGCAGCATATCATATGTTGACTTATATGTAATGCATCAAAATAAATTTACAATCAGAAAGTAGAGTTTTATATTTTATACATACTATATTCAATTTGAATGGGATTAATTATTATTTATGTATTATATTTAATTTTGCATAGAAAATCTATCGTATAAATCTATAGACAGATAGATAAATATATAATAATAAATTACTGCCTCAATACTGTTTATCAGCTCATCATATGCTATCATATATCTGTTTTATATGGTATCATATCGAAAAAAGCAATGTATAATACAAACCAATGTGTAATTCATAAGCTTGAAAAAGTTCTTCAAGATCAAAATGAATGATAGACGACAATTCTCCAAATACGCATTTTCTTACATATATTAATTCAAACAAAAATAGCGTTATTTTCAAAAAAGGAGCAAATTAGACGTATGGCCGCAATGTTAAAATGAAATTCAGCTGAAAGCACTTTCCAGAAGCAGTTCCCTCTCCAGGAAATCCTGGTTTAAAAGAGGGGCGAGCCATTGCTGGAAGAGGCAGAACAAACAAGATTCGAAGAATGACTCACTGCCTGCTCCCCTCTAAATTCTCACAAACCCCCTCTTTCGAACAAGGGCCAGGAGGATGACGCACTAGAGGCACAGCCCAGATAAGACCCTCAACTTTGTTCCCGACGGCCCCCCTTCTACCATGCACGCACCCCGTGATTTTCTGTGCAGAACTCTTTTTATGCACGTAATTAAATCTGATATTTCTATTCAAATATGTATTTTAGAAGTAATTACTGTTCAGATTTGTATATAATCTTATAATCATTTGCAGTGGTTTGGAAATTATTTTTCTTACTTCAATAAGCATTTAATTTTTTTCCCCTTCTGTATTCAACCTTAACTTATTAATATTTGGTTGACTTATATATGACTTAAAAATTAAACTTGGTTGTTTTCTGCAGAACAATATTTGTTTCGAGTAATATATTGTTGCTTTGGTTTATTTTACTATTTCTTTTATACTTTTATTTTCTGCGGGATTAATAAATATTTTGGTTAATTTCTACAGAACAATATTTGTTTCATAATATATCGTTTCTTTGGTTTATTTTATAGTTTTATTTTTCTACAGAATTTCTGCAGAATTAATATATATTTTTGGTTATTTTTGCAGAACAATATTTGTTTCTGAGTAATATATTGTTTCTTTGGTTATTTTCTGTAAAACAATATTTGTTTCGAGTAATATATTGTTTCTTTGGTTATTTTCTGTAAAACAATATTTATTTCGAGTAATAATGTTTCTTTGGTTATTTTCTGTAAAAACAATATTTGTTTCGAGTAATATATTGTTGCTTTGGTTTTATTTTACTATTTCTTTTATTTTTATTTTCTGCGGGATTAATAAATATTTTGGTTAATTTCTACAGAACAATATTTGTTTCGAGTAATATATCGTTTCTTTGGTTTATTTTATAGTTTTATTTTCTACAGAATTTCTGCAGAATTAATATATATTTTTGGTTATTTTTTGCAGAACAATATTTGTTTCGAGTAATATATTGTTTCTTTGGTTATTTTCTGTAAAACAATATTTGTTTCGAGTAATATATTGTTTCTTTGGTTATTTTCTGTAAAACAATATTTATTTCGAGTAATAATGTTTCTTTGGTTATTTTCTGTAAAACAATATTTGTTTCGAGTAATATATTGTTGCTTTGGTTTATTTTACTATTTCTTTTATACTTTTATTTTCTGCGGGATTAATAAATATTTTTGGTTAATTTCTACAGAACAATATTTGTTTCGAGTAATATATCGTTTCTTTGGTTTTTTTTTATAGTTTTATTTTCTACAGAATTTCTGCAGAATTAATATATATTTTTGGTTATTTTTTGCAGAACAATATTTGTTTCAGTAATATATTGTTTCTTTGGTTATTTTCTGTAAAACAATATTTGTTTCGAGTAATATATTGTTTCTTTAGTTATTTTTCTGTAAAACAATATTTATTTGAGTAATAATGTTTCTTTGGTTATTTTCTGTAAAACAATATTTGTTTCTTGAGTAATATATTTGGTTTATTTTACTATTTCTTTTATTTTTTTATTTTCTGCGGGATTAATAAATATTTTGGTTAATTTCTACAGAACAATATTTGTTTTCACAAAAATATCGTTTCTTTGGTTTATTTTATAGTTTTATTGGTACAGAATTTCTGCAGAATTAATGGCAGTTATTTTTTGCAGAACAATATTTGTTTCGAGTAATATATTGTTTCTTTGGTTATTTTCTGTAAAACAATATTTGTTTCGAGTAATATATTGTTTCTTTGGTTATTTTCTGTAAAACAATATTTATTTCGAGTAATAATGTTTCTTTGGTTATTTTCTTAAAACAATATTTGTTTCGAGTAATATATTGTTGCTTTGGTTTATTTTACTATTTCTTTTATACTTTTATTTTTATTACAGAACAATAAGTAATATATCGTTTCTTTGGTTTTATTTTAAGTTTTTTATTTTCTACAGAATTTCTGCAGAATTAATATATATTTTGGTTATTTTTTGCAGAACAATATTTGTTTCGAGTAATATATTGTTTCTTTGGTTATTTTCTGTAAAACAATATTTGTTGAGTAATATATTGTTTCTTTGGTTATTTTCTGTAAAACAATATTTATTTTACTATTTCTTTTATACTTTTATTTTCTGCGGGATTAATAAATATTTTTGGTTAATTTCTACAGAACAATATTTGTTTCTGAGTAATATATTTTCTTTGGTTTATTTTATAGTTTTTATTTTCTACAAAGAATTTCTGCAGAATTAATATATATTTTTGGTTATTGGCTAGAACAATATTTGTTTCGAGTAATATATTGTTTCTTTGTTATTTTCTGTAAAACAATATTTGTTTCGAGTAATATATTGTTTCTTTGGTTATTTTCTTAAAACAATATTTGTTTCGAGTAATATATTGTTTCTTTGGTTATTTTCTGTAAAACAATATTTATTTTAATAATGTTTCTTTGGTTATTTTCTGTAAAACAATATTTGTTTCGAGTAATATATTGTTTTTGGTTTATTTTACTATTTCTTTTATACTTTTATTTTCTGCGGGATTAATAAATATTTTTGGTTAATTTCTACAGAACAATATTTGTTTCGAGTATATATATCGTTTCTTTGGTTTATTTTATAGTTTTATTTTCTACAGAATTTCTGCAGAATTAATATATATTTTTTGGTTATTTTTTGCAGAACAATAAGTAATATATTGTTTCTTTGGTTATTTTCTGTAAAACAATAATATTTGTTTCGAGTAATATATTGTTTCTTTGGTTATTTTCTGTAAAACAATATTTATTTCAGTAATAATGTTTCTTTGGTTATTTTCTGTAAAACAATATTTGTTTCGAGTAATATATTGTTTCTTTGGTTATTTTCTGTAAAACAATATTTATTTCTAGTAATAATGTTTCTTTGATTATTATCTGTAGAACAATATTTGCTTAGATTAACATATTTAAATAATTATATTTACAATTAAAGGATTATTATGCAATTTTTAAGAATTTTCGTACTGTGGTTAAATTATGCAGTTGATGATTAGTTCAAAATTAAAGTAAAGAAATTTATTAAAAAATTTCGTCGAAATGAAAAAAATATGTTTTTAGATAAGGTTTTAATCACAAAATGTTAATATTTGAAACTTTAATTTGATTAAAAAGGCATGATTATTTGCTGAACTTATTCATTTTAATTGACCTGATTCTGAGTGAAACAAAATGAATGTATTTCAAATTTGTTTTTTTTTAACTGGCAATTGTAGATTTCTATCATGCAATCTTAATATCAAAAAAGCTATTTATCCACAATGATCTTATTAATGTGAAAAAAAATTACATTTACTAATAATTAAATCTATTTAAAAAGTCAAAATAACTTTGATTAATTTATATATAATAATTTAATCAATATATATGATAATTATTGATATTATAATTTCATAATTTAATCAATCAATTACTATCTGTTTCTGTAATTTTTTTTATTATTAATCAAATACCTCATTAATAACTTTTATATCATTGTTAGCATGCTTTGTTTACTTATCTAATAAATAAATTCTCAAATAATTTCACTGTGACTGAATTCGAAGAATATCATGTGCAATTATTAATATCTAATCTTTTTTCCAATGATTGTATACGTAGGCTCCAGTGTAAATGGACTAGTATACGATTACCATTATAAGAATGTCCCACAATCAATGCTTTAAAACGAGTCAACAGGATAGCAATTGCGATAGAGCTCGTCGTGTCGAGAACTGAATTTGAGATTAATTTTAAATACAATTTCTTGAAGGACTTTTCCTTCTTAACCATCGTCCACATTTGAATGAGTGACTCTCGAGCAACGCGTTTTTCAAGCATTTCAATGTGACTACGAAAACAAATTCTCTCTCTTCCTCTTTCTAGCGGTGGCCTGATGGCCAATTGGCTGACGCTTTGGCCTTTAGTACCACAGGCTTCAGATTCGAATCATGGCTGTGGCATGGATGTTTGTGAGTGGTTCGGAATCCACGTTAAACTGTCCGGTCTAGTTAGCTCAATGTATGTACAAAATTACATTAGAGCGACAAACCAAACCAAACCCCTTTCTAGCAAGCCTTAAATCGTTTTTCATAAGATCGTAAATGGTGTAATCAAAAACTGGCACTGTCTAGAAGAACATTTTGTTTTCTAAGAATCAGAAAACATTCTCTCATGCTTTGAGTTTTCCCGTTTATACAGAACAATCCGCTTTTTGCAAAGAACTTTCGCTCGTGCCTCACACATTAAAATACTAACTGGGCTTTAAAGATCTAATGAGTTCCCTTTTCTCCATTATACATTCTGAATAACACAGAATCTGCTAAATCTGCCGTCATCAGCAGTAAATGAACCAAAAGTTAAAGCCCTGCCATTAAAAAAAAATTCCTTTTTTTTTTATTTTAAATAAATATATTTCATTGCTCTTCCTAGTTACAATGTTTTTATATTATAGATTTACCGTAAAAATTACGTGAGATTCGATACTTTTATTCCCCCAAAATCCTAGTTAAAAGTTAGTTGTAGAGGGAACCACCGTGAGTTAAGGTTAAAACATCCCTCATTAAAATTCCAGGTGGAAGGACTAATTGGTTTTAAAAATACTCTTAACCTGGCTCTAGTGCGATCTGGCAAATTAACTGGAGTCAGCTCCGCTGATGAATCGATGTCAGATCAATTATCGGGATATCGTTTGGCGTATTTTCTTAACTGTCACTCCGATAATGCACACAGGTCCTTCCAAACGATCTTTCCTAATGTTCACTTTTCGCTCACTAATTATCGTTTTCATTTTTAAGGGGGAAAGAAAATAACATTAGTTATTGCCTTTAATTGCAGAATTTTCACCTACCGGTCCGTTCGTCTGCGACAATTACCCATCGATTCTTTTGCTGGTATCTTTTGTCGGAAAAGCGAGAACCCTATTGTTGCCCCTTATCGTCTGCTATTGGAAGGAAGAGGAACAAGGGAGTTTTACTCGCCCCACGATAAGACGTTCCGGCGGCAATTAAGGACGCCCCGGAATCCGCGCCCGGAAAAGAAAAGGCCCGCTCATTTGCAAGGGCTCTAATGTCTTTGTCAGATACCGAGCGCCCCGGCGGCAAATATGCTACCGGATCATCACGGGGCGATGTGGTCACACGACGCCCTGATAGCGTTATCACTCCTTAAGTTACCGTGACTCGCTGTGCAAGGAAAAAAAAAAAAAGATTCAGGATGAATTAGGGGGAAATTGGAGCATGAGTAATGTAATCTATTTTCAATCATGGTACATGCTATTGAAATGTGAAACAGATATAACCAGTTAGGTAGGTATCTTCAGACAATTATATCTCATAAGTTATAGATAGGAGGATCTTAACCTTTTGATATACCTATTACTAATTATATTAAAATAGAGAAACATTGTTTCACCATATACCGAGTGCTGCATGGATGTCACTTGCCACTATCAGATTCAGTGTTACTTAAAGGACACTACTGGATTGGTTTGTATTTCTATGATCATTTTTTGCACATTTTTTTGGGCTAATTAGACCGGGACTTACAGTTTAATGTGGATTCCGAATCACTGAAAAAAAATCCATGCTACAGTTAGGATTCGAACCTAACGCCTGTGGTACCAAAGGCCAGAACGCAGCCAATTGTCCATCAGGCCGCACACACTACTGGAGGAATATTAAATTGTCCACACATTTTCTACTACAATTTGGAAAAAAAAATTCACCTACAAGACTCGTAGGGATCTCGTTAGGGGAGGGGGACGAAGGCTGAATGGCCTAGTGTCTAACGTTCTGGCGCTCGGTGCCGAGATTTCGAGTCCCAGCTTTGTCATGGGTTCTTGAGTGTTCTAAATCCACTTTAAGCCGTAGGTCTTCATCTCATATGACTGTATCCCAGAGCCCAGTCAGATTTCCTATCAACATCATTTCCAAAGTGTAAAGGGAAACTCAGCTGTAGGCACAGTGATGTGGTGTAATAGTAGTAGGGGTTCTGGGATTTCACATCTTCTTCCCCTTTTCATCGAGAACAACAGAAATATTTTATGGCGTACTGATTTAACATGCCCACTCATAGCTTAACACAGAAGCTTTCGATTCTTCATTTCTTGTGGGGTTCGAATCAAACTCCATTGAGTCGGAAGCTCGAAGTACTACTTGTCATCTCGCTCCCACACTTAAAAGAAAAAAAATATTGTAAGCAAATGAGAAGTACATCAGTAACTACTATTACTCCGAATAGCTGCAATATGGACATGAATCACCAATTGTTTTGCATGGCTCTGAAAAAGACTATGAGTAAGTATAATGAAAGTTGTTGAGTATGGGAAAGACAGATTTTTGGATCAGTATGGGAAAATGGCGAATGGACGATTAGAACAAATAAAGAAACATAAGGATTAGATACTGTTACTGACATAATGAGAAGGAGAATTCAATGCCTGGGTCATGTAGAGAGAATGCAGTTAAACAGAAGAACAAAGAAGACTCCTTAAGGAAAAAGCCCCAGCCAATCTAGACCCGGTGGAAGAGCATGAATTAGATGGGGAGATCAAGTCCAGGAGGACTTGAAGACATCCACTATGGTAACTAAGGACAACTAGTCGTGTGGTATAGCGAAAAATCTTGAAGGAGTTCAGAGCCCTTCAAGGGCTATAGCACCAATGATGATGATGAGCTGCAATATGGACATGAATCGGCATACGTTTTACTTCAATATAAAATTTTAAATAATTATTTTCTGCCTGGTTGGCAGACTCTCCAAGAGCGAACCTCACAATTTAGCACTGAAAGAAAAATGTTTTTATTGCTTTAGCCTTCCTTTGCACTGCCATTGGTTTTTTCGTATGCAAGCATGCTTACAAATCATTTTATGCCTCAAAATGTATAAAGGTAATTTATATGTTTCAAATAGTAATTTATATGTTTTTCAAATGGGAAGTAAATACAATTAATCTATTATTAGATGTATACAGATTATATCAACAGATAATCTAAATAATAAGAATTCCTTGTAATGTTTTTCTACTGATACTACCATAATTTTGAAGTATTTACATTATATGAAACCTTTACTTCTATTGCCGATCACAAATACTTGTATATGAGAAGGAAAATACTAAAATGAATTGAGAAATAAGTGAAAAAAGCATGGCTTTATTTCTTATCAAACTCTTATATAGATTGTTACTATTGGTTACGAATTAAATATATAGATTTCTGACAAAAATCTATCTTTGTTGCGAGTAGGTTAAAATGGTACAAAATACGATATTTCAGTCAATTATGCATTCAGTTAATGATTTCGAATGGAAGTATTTAATTATTTAGAAAAAAAATTTTAATCATGAGTTAATCAATTTAGATAATTGCATTTTGAATAAAAAGGAATATTTTATTAATTTTCCGAAATAATTTGTGTATTATATGATATCTTAAAATAACTTCGATTATTCAATACAAATACAGGATAAGTTATTCCTTATTTTCGTACTTATTTTCACTTCTTAATAAGAATGCAAATTTTAAAGCATTCCACCCAAAAATGAACTCTACTTAAAATTTAAAAGCGATCCCTTTACTGCGAAAATAAATTATTAAACCACGGTGATTCTTGAACCAAACGAAAAATGAAAAAAAAAAGAACAAATCGAAAAATTATCGTTTTTGTGTGGCGAAGCAATAAAAATTATTCAAAAAAATTTTTTTTTAATATCTTAAAGTACAAAATCTCAGAAAAATAAAAAGAGCTGGAAACTCATTTTTAAATCCTAAAAACAATCTAACAAAAACCCAGCAAAAAGCACACCACACTACAACTTTAATTTAAAACCACCTTCACTTCAGTTGAAATTTAACACCTGGAGAAGGGAGAGAAAACGCAGACGATAGGATATTTCGCCAGCTCTCTTCGCTCAATTAAACTACATTATTAAAAACAATTCGGAGTACGAAACATGTCCTCCCCTTTCCCGTTTTATCATTAAGGAGGTTTTAAGGGGTATCGAAAAGGAGGCACCCCTAAATCCCCTACGCCCCCTTCCCCTCCCGCCGTAATGATGCGGTGTGTAATTTGATTACATTTGCATGTAAATGCCGAACCCTGCTGTTTTAATAGGAAGACGTTCCATTTAGAACTTATTTTACAATGGATGCAAAATATTTTCTTAAATTGTGAGGGGATTTTCTACTTCCGTGGAGTGTTTGAATGGGTTAAGTGCACAGTTCCTTGAATTGCCGTTTTTCGTTTATTATTATTTGCCATGAGGGGGGAGAAAGACATTTTTGGTAAAATCTACGAATAATTGGAGAGGTTATTTACTTAAGAAATGGAAGAAATGCGTTTTGTTGTGGAGAGTCATAATCATCACGACGCAATACAGTTAAAAAATGCTCGAACTTTTAAATAACTTTAAAATTTGTATTATAATATCTGTTTTTATTATGGTTTTGTGTAGTTTATTAATTTTGTTTTTGGGCTTTTTGTTACTAGTTTAAGGGGATTTAATTTTACTCCTTTTAAACTAAAAGCTACTATGTCTATGTTGGAGTGGGGTGTGCTCTATCGTAATTTTTATTTTTTTTGCACTCGAGGGTTAATCAGACAGGAACTTGCGGTTTTAAGTCTATTCCGTACCACTACAAACCGCCGGGATTCGAATCCGAAACCTGTGGGAAGACAGAGCGCTAACCACTCATGGGTGGTTAGCGGTCATTAGTAGTCAGTTATTACTAATCATCTAACTATGTGGATTGATTTGTCACTCTACTGTCATTTTGTGCGTACTTCAGGCTAATTAGACAAGCTCTACAGTTTAACGTGGAACTGAAAACTAACAAACATCTATGTTCCAGCCAGGATTCGAACCTGAAACCTATAGTACCAAAATATTGAAAGAAGCCCGATAAATTTTAAGGCTGAATAATTTTTCTGTGAGAAGGGGAGAAGGACACAAATGCGATTGCAAAATGAGTGGAGAGGCAGTGTTGCGAGCCTTCTGTGGTGCTCCTGGGATAGCTCTGAATCTGTAATGTATTTGTCGTAATAATGGCAAATATCTTTAAATTAAATTGCCTAGAATTCGAAACAACGTGTTTTTTTTTTTTTTTTTTTTTTTTGCAGTTATATTGCAAAGAAATTGGGATTTTGGCAAGATCTGATGAGACATTTGGGTATATTTGAACAGATAATTTTAAGGCTGTTCTTGGAGGTGTTAGGGAAAGTGATTGTTGAGAAGACGGTGTAACGCAGAAATTTATAAATGCTATAAAGACCCAGATATTATACAATTTATTAAGATCAATAGATTAAATTGGGCTGCTCATGTATAATATTTAGAATGGATGATTTAAATCCTGTAAAAAGATTCGTTTCGGCAAAGCCACAGGGACAAAGAGGAAGAGGACAGCCCAAATAGAGATGGAGAGACGCAATTGAGAACGATTTTTGCTGTACTATAAAGGTTAAAAATTGGAGGATCATTGTCACCCAGAGGAATGTATGGAAATCTCTTCAAAGGAGAACTGCCCCCCCCCGGGCTGTCGTGCTATTGATGATGTTATATTGGGAACATGATTTGGTAGGTCAGTGTTATTCCCTAGAAAGGTATAGGGATGAGTAATGCTTTCCAGGGAAACATTCAAAACCGATCAGTGTTTGAGAGTTATATCGGAAGAAACTTGGAAAACTCTAACCAGGTAATCGAATTGTCAAAGACAGACACTATCAAAACTGTCGTTTTTATTTATTTTATTTAAAGCATTGGCATGGTGTTCTGAGGCCGGCATGAATAGAACTGTTAACCTCTTTTGCGCTATTAGTGTCACTATGAATGGAGGGGGGTATGGTGTTTAAAGTGGTAAATTTATGATTTATATGGGGATTCTATTTAATTCATATACACTCAAGAGCCAAAACATTATGACCACCCCTACATTATGCAATGAACTCTGCCTGGATGACGTGGAAGGCACGTGATCAGGTGGAAGTGGTATTTAACTGCTGCTGGAGAGTCTGAAGAATCATTATTTCACTTACTTCTGTATGCCTGTCTGTGTGTCTTATATATGACAGGCGGTCATAATGTTTTGGCTCTTGAGTGTACATAAACCAAGCATTTTTTTCTTTTTTAAAAAAAAGCGGACTTATTCCATGTGTTTATTAATAATAAAATTTCGAATAAACTAACAAGTTAAAAGTTTAGTTTTACTAAAAATGAATGCTTTCAATAACTAAACATTCTTATAACATTTAACCATTGTACTACTTTTTCTTACATATGACTTAAAATGCTGAAGGAAATGATGTTTGAAATAATGCAGTTTTTAACCAATTTATCAAACAGTTTTGCCTTATATTTCAATATACAATAGCATTTCCAAAATAATATCTTTTCTTCAGAGTTTATAGGCGGCTTGATGACCAATTGGCCAGCGCTATGTCCTTTGGTACCACTGGCTTCAGGTTCGAATCCTGGCGGGGGTATGGATATTTGTTGGTGGTTTGGAATCCAAGTTAAATTTTAGGTCCCGGTCTAATTAGCCCAAAGTGTGCACAAAATAACCAAAGAGCGATAAACCAAACCAAACCAAATCAAAGTTTATAGGTGGCCTGATACTCAATTGACTAGATCTCTGGCCTTTGGTTCTACGTGTTTCAGGTTCGAATCCTGGTGATGGAATGGATTTTTGTGAGTGGTTCGAATCCACGTTAAATTTAGGCCAGTTCTAATTAGCCCAAACTGTGCAAAAAATGGCCATAGAGCGATAAACTAAAAAAAAAAAAAAAAAAATGAAGGCAGATTAAAGTTTTTTGTCTTGAATAATTTGAATTTTATTCAAGAAAATAATTTATATGAAATAAAAATGATCTATTTTCGAACTAATTTACTTATAATTTTATATATAAATAAATTTCACATTCATGATATTATGATATTGAACATAATTATTTAAAAATTCAATAAATTTTCAAAAGCAAATAAAAAATTGGTAAAGGTTTCTGACAAAAATGCTATTAACTATAGGTATTTAATTTGTATATGATAAACTCGATAAAAAAAATAAGTCAAGAATTTCTTTGTCGTTACCTAAATTAATTGATAAAAAAAAAACTAACAAAGATGTCACTAAGCACCTTCTCCTAACATAATCGTTCTTACAGTAAATTATTTTTACCTCTAGAATTAAAAAAAAAAAACAAAAACAAAACAGAAAAAAAAAATTAGCTGAACATTTTTGTGCGCATAATTACCCTTATGTTGCACCAAACTTTTGTCATTTATTAATGAAAGTTTAACACTTCTTCTTCTTTTGAAAAACTTTGGTCCAACATGAAAAGGACGATTGGGCTAAAAGAAAACCCCATTCAAGTTTAAAAAATAATATTCTATTGACGATCCTTAAAAAAATTTGGTCCCGAAAACATGGCTGGAAAACCAGGAGGGGGCTTACTTCATATAATCGTTATCATCCTACTTTAGTACAGCCCGATAGATAAAAGGCCCCCTTTTGATAGAATGATAAAAAGAAATCAACAACAACAACAGTTTATAAAAAGGCGCGAAAAAATAAGAAAGTTGTCGGAAGAGAAAATTTCTTTTAGCAGCTGTTAGGGGTTTTAAAACGGAATTTATATATAAAAAAAAAATGGCAGCAGCCCATAAATCGGCTAATGGCTTTTAGTAAAAGAAAAGGGCAGGACTTCGGCATCCTAGGTTAATAAAAGGGCCGAAATCTGTTGTCTGCTTACCGCAGGTGGCTTGACACCCTTGTAAAACAGGACCAGCGCGCGACTACTTACAACAAATTACTCAACTGATTTTGTCATTTTTGGAACGCAGACATTTTTTTTTTCTGTACCCAATTTTTTTTTTTTCCCACTGTGTTGCCAACGGATGATGTGAAACTTTAAAACTCTCTTCTGTGTCTTGATTAATGGGCATGACTGCAGCACAAAAACCTTATATGGGGTGTGGTCCAATCTTTGGTCTAATTGTTGGCAAGAAACACGTTCCCCGAACGGGAATTTTGGGGGTGGATCATAAACGCCATTTTTTTTTTTTTTCTGATCATCTTCTTTTTTTTCTTTTTACTCTCACATAAAGTAATTTCTAAATATTTTCTTGAATAGGACATCTTTTCAAGAGAGAAGTGATTTTTCTCTATGTGTATATACTGCCATGATTTTTTTTTTTATCTGGTGACATAACTTTGTCCTCCAAGACGTTAGTTGTTTTTCTGCAATAACGGGGCTGTTTTTTGTCACTTTTTTTTCTTTTTTTTTCCCCTCTTTTTTTTTCTCTCAACTTCGTTGTTTCTTCTTCTTTTCTTTTTAAGTTGAAGAAGAAAAGTTTTGCGGCCGCCCTTTTTTATTCTTCTTCAGGGGTATATCTTCTTTGGAGGATAGTTTATTGCGGATAAAGACTATAAAAGCGTTTAGCTGTCAAATACAAGTGCGCTTCGGGGTTATTCCAATCTAAAAAAATCACATCAATAAGTGTAACTGGCTTCCGCCCTTTTCTGAAGGGTAAAATAAAAATTTCAAAAAAAAAATATTTTGAACGATGTGTGAAGCAAAGAAAGATTTTTTTATTATAAAAAAGTCTCGGATTTCTTAGTTGATATCATTATGATGATGATTGCTATTAAAAGGGAAAATAAATGACATGGCGTTTAGTCAAAAGCAAACTTTTCCTATGACAAAGTGATGCATTGTTGTTTTCATGTTTGCGCTTATCATAAAGAATGAAAAATAATTTGCTTATAATCCATTCTAGAAGAACATGATATTCAATTTAAATGATCATTTACAATGAACATATTATTTATATCATATAGATTAATACTATATGAATCACATATTTTTTTTTTTTTTTGAAAAATTTAATATTTAATCAGTGTAAGATAATTTTGCTTTCAAAATTTGTCAGGAATGACAAGCGCATTTTCAATCTTTCAAATTAAAGGAACTCTGTTTGGAATATTATAAATGGTGCGTTGTCTGATGGACAAGTAACTAGAGCTCTGACCTTTGGTGCCACAGGCTTTCAGGTTCGAATCCTGGCGGTGTCATGGATATTTGTTAATGGTTCACAATCCATGTTAAACAGTAGAGTTACGGTTCAACTAAGCCCAAAGCGAGCACAAAATGATCGTTTTTGGTACCATAGGTTTCAGATTCGTAATTCTGGCAGTGGCATGGATGTTTGGGAGGGTTCGAAATCTACGTTAAACTGTAGGTCCCGGTCTGTTCAGCCCTTGTTTTCTTTTTTAAGTCTAAGAAAAGTTTTGCGGTCGCCCTTTTTTATTCTTCTAAGACTATAAAAGCGTTTAGCTGTCAAATACAAGTGCACTTCGGGGTTATTCAATCTAAAAAAAATCACATCAATAAGTGTAACCGGCTTCCGCCCTTTTCTGAAGGGTAAAATAAAAATTTCACAAAAAAAAAAAAAAAAAAAAAAAAAATTTATTTTGAACGATGTGTGAAGCAAAGAAAGATTTTTTTTTATTAAGAAACGTCTCAGATTTCTTAGTTAATATCCTTATGATGATGATTGCTAATAAAAAGGAAAATAAATGATACGTCATTTAGTCAAAAACAAACTCTTCTCCATGACAAAGTGATGCATTGTTGTTTTCATGTTTTGCGTTTGTCATGCAAAGAATGATGAATCGTGTTCTTTTTTAGAAACCGATTCAGAAGAACACGATTATTTAATTTATGATGATGAGTTACAAATTAATATATTATTTATATTATATAGATTAATATCATATGAATTACATATTTATTTTTAACACCTTTATATATTTTATCAATAGATATAGAAATATCATAAGATATTTTGCATTCTAAACTTAATAGGAATGACCAGCGTGTTTTCAATCTTTCAAATTAAAAAGGAACTCTGTTTGGAATCCTATAAATGGTACGCGGCCGGTGGGCTAATTTTCTAGCTATCCTGGCCTTTTTTAGTATCACAGGCTTCAGGTTCGAATCCTGGTGGTGGCAAGGGATGTTTGTGAGTGGTTCGAATCCCCGTTTAACTGTAGGTCCCGGTCTAACTATCCCAATATGTGCGCGGAATGATAGTAGAGTGACAACCAAAGCAATCATATAAGTGGTGCTAAAATGAGCTGTTTTGTTTTGTTTTAAATTTATTTTAGTTTCTTTCCTAAGTTATTATTATTGCTTTATTAATTTCTATCACGAACTTCTTGATCATCATCATCGGCGCAACAGTCTCGGTGGTCAAATGCCATCTGTCTACTGGCAGATTTCGAGACAGGAGATATTTTCTTTTACGGGATAGGGTTGCCAGCCCTACGTCCAACGCTCTGCAGTCATATTAGACTGGAGATCTACTGTTTAAGTGGATTCCGAACCACTACAAACATCCATGCCCCGCCGGACTCGAACCCGAAGCATCGAGCGCCAGAGTAACAAACGTAACTGGTAATAAGCCTCCGTCCTTTTTCTGAGAGTAAAAATAAAATTTCACAAAAAAAGAAAAAATATGTATTTATCTTGAACGATGTGTAAAAAAGAAAGATTTTTTTAAAGTAAACAACTCATATTTCTTAGTTAATATCATTATGATGATGATTGCCATTAAAAGAAAAGGAATGATGTGGCGTTTATCAAAAACAAACTCTTCTCCATAACAAAATGATGCATTGTTGTTTTCATGTTTTGCGTTTGTCATAAAGAATGAAAATAATTTGTTTAGAGTCGGTTCTAGTAGAAGACGATTATTTAATTTTAATGATGATCCTTTACAAATTAGCATTCTTATTTGCGTTACATAGATTAATACATATGAAACTCATTTTTTAAATGAATATTAAATACCCTTTTAAAAATATGCGAATTCATATATATTAATCTATGTGAATCATCGTATTTATCATCTAAGCTAATCTATGTGAATCTATGATTCATATATATTAATTTATGTGTATATTTATTAATATAAGATATTTTGCATTTACAAAACTTATTACGCAATGACCTAATGCATTCTTCAATATTTCAAAATAAAAAGGAACTCTCTTTGGAATCCCTATAAATGGTGCCAAAAATAAAAGGGATTTTTGGATGATGGATGTGGATATTGTTTTTCAAACAGTTTTATTTTCTAGATAAATTTTTTGTCCTTGACCACTTTCATTTTTTCCTTGAGCTTATGGGTTAAATTTATTTAAATTTTTCACGAGCTAATAATTATATCTTTATTATATCATATCTGAGCTATTATTAGTACTTTATTTAAGTTTCTTTCCTTTAAGATTATTGTATACATAATATTTTCAATTTCTTACAGAGCTTTCTTATACATAATATTTAATTAAAATATAATATTGTTCTAAAAATGGTTTGCTGAGAAAGCAAGTACAATTTTATTTCAAAGGGAGAATGAAGAAGTTTTCACTTAAAAGAAAATCGTTTAGGTCGATAGTTTTTATTTATTTATTTATTCATTTAAAGATTGATGTTGTGTGTTTTGCTCTAATACTGAATTCTAAATATTATGGTCAACCCTGACATTTTTAAAGATTTTTATTTATTGTTAAATATTATGAAATTTACAAATTATTGTACAATTTTATGGAAACCCTATATTTAACTGTGATGAGCTCAGTGGTGGCTGCGTGCGCCATTGGCGAGTATTAGGAGGAGGTTAATCCGCTAAAAAGGCTTTGTTGTAGACTTTCAAAAGCTAGGAGACTCAGTGGTATTTGTTTGCCTTTGCCCCGGGGGAGTCTGACTACCACAGTAAGGAATTTTCGAGTTTTCTCCCATGTCATAAATACGGTGTGTTCCCTCAAAGAAGGTCCTACCCTCCTTCTTGAGCGTCACTGAGTGAATCGGGCTACCTACGGGTCCCCCCCCATTACCTCCTTCTATGAGAATACACTTCAGTGGCTTGGTCTAGATGTTGCTGTCGACCAAGTGGGATAAACTTTGCTCTGGTGTGCCTTATTAACAATGTTTGTCTTTCCGTATTTATTTTATACGTTACTATGTTACACATCAGATTTTTAAGTTTCCTTCATGTCTACACTCCAATTCTTTTACAACAATATAAAATAATTCCATTCTAAAATAATGAACTTTCTTTAAAACAAAGAAATTAAAAAGAAAAAAAACATGTTTGAAAAAAAAAAATTCGATTCATCTTGTGCTTTAAGTCGATAGGCTACAATTATAATGAGGATCATCGCAATTATCATCACGAACATCATTATTCCATCCTAATTACTCATTGCTTCAATTTTAAAATTCAAATGAAATTTCCATGATATGTAATCACAGTTACGATGTTTTAATCAACGTTAATTCAAAAAGCAGAATTTTTATCACTGCGTAGAATAAAAAATATTAAATAAAATTTATTGTATTTGAAAGAGAATAGATCAATATTGCTTCAGCTTTCCATGCAGCTCAAAAAAATCAAAAATTTCTTGCACAATGTGGTCAGAAGGAATAAAATAGAATATTGATATTGAAGTATAGTTCAATATTGATTCTTATAGGAGAATTAAATGTAAACTTAAAGAAATGTTGCTTAACAAAGAGGTAATGTAATTATACAACAGTTTTATAAAAGTATTAATTATAATTTTCACAAAAAAATTATTTTTAAATATTAAATTTAATTTTTAAAATAGTTTGAGAAATTTTTAATTTTTAAAATAAGTTTAATTTTAATTTTAAATAAGTTTAATTTTTAAAATAGAAAATTTTTTAATTTTAAAATATTAAATGTCTTTTTAACTTATAAATATTAATTATATTACAAATAATTATAATGTTAACATTTAATTCTGACATTAATAGTTTTTCACCTATTATAATTCAATTGGTTTTATTATTTTTGCCTTTTTTATTTTTATGCTTTGTTATTAATTCAAGAAAATACAATTTTTATGCAGGAATATGTCATTATACCACTCATTCAATAAATCACCTTTAAAAAACAAAAATTTAAATGTTTTTTCAATTTTTCAATCAATAAAAATTTTAATGAAATAATTCTTTTTAATTTTTTTTAATTTCGTATTTTTTTTAATTAATTATTTATTTTTATTTTATTTTCTTTGCATGTAAGATTTAAGACTAATTCTAGAAAAGTTAGCAAAAGCTTTCAACGTCTGTATTTTAACCACCACTATCTTTTGAAGTTGTTGTATTGCTTTAATACTTTCAGGTTAAATGAAATTTCTTCATTTTGAATAAATAATTAATTTAGAAAATTTTAGCCATAACAAAATAATGGAAAAATGTAGAACTTTTTCGAATTATATTTTTATGTGTGTACCTTATGTTAATTATTGTAACGAAAAAGTTTGGCCAAATCATAAATAAAATAAATATGAAAATCAATTAATAACCTGTTACACACACATATATATAATATATATATACATATTTGTTGGAGGAGGAATATCGGATATTGATTTGTACTTGACTATTATAGCTTTACATTCTAAGAACCCCTTCATGAAGTCAAAAATCTGCTGCTTAGAAATATTTAAATAATGCACAATGCTTGATAAATAAAACGCCTTTTTAGCGTCCAAAAGATTTTAAAAAATTCAAAGCCACTTTTAATTTATATTTTTACTTTATAAAGAAAAATTGAAATGAAAAATATAGTAAAAGTAGCTCTTTTATGTCTATTAAAATGGGGAATCTTCCTCAGCAATTAAAATGACATGCAGTCTCATGAACTAAGTGATTAAAAACTTATGGAATGCCTTATTGCTCAATTTTCCAAAACTGAATGACTGAGCACAATAGATAATACTTTAATATTTGCATCTAATCTAAAATTGTCGGAACAATTATAACGCCGCATAAGCATGGAGGTAGAAAAAAGGGAGGAAGCTGAAACAAATTGCAGTCTCAAATCGACAAGAAGTCTGATGAGAAACTTTCCGAGTTTTCTCCCCATATTACATGCCAGGTTCGAATTCTGGTGGCATGGATGTTTGTGAGTGGTTCGGAATCCACGTTAAACTGTAGGTCCGATCCGTTTAGACCTTGTGTGCACACGATGTCCGTAAAGCGACTAACCAAACCAAACCCATGTGACATGCAGCTGCAGAGACAGTTACACCTTCACAGAAGGCATCTTTCCCTAATAGGCTATTTGGGATATACAGAGTATCTTAAAATGTCTAATAAAATGAAGATGGGGACCGAAAAATAAGCAGATTTTTGTAATCTAATGCGTGTGAAGAAATGGTGAGTATGGAGGGTAGGAACATATCCAATCAGTATGCAGAGATAAAAATCTGTCTCTAAAACATAGTTTTTCATGCCTATCTTTTAAAAACTCTAATCTGGATGACGGTACATTAACATGGGATCAAAAACAGTAAAGTGTCGTGACGCATATCCTAAGCTGGGGCAGGAACACTCTATTGAAGTCTTTTATTTGTGTAAAACCTGTTATGTATTGTTCACTTCAATTATACGTCTCTCTTTTATATGATGTTTTTAATCGTCCTTTGCGCCAATATATAATTGCCAGTTTCCTTATTTTAAGTATATGATATACAAATTATAGTAAATCTGTAATTTTAACTTAAAATATCCCGATTTCTCAACATCCCAAAATCGAAATCTTTTCTCTAAAATCTCATTTTTTCTCTCCTATCTTTAAAATATCAACCTGATTGAGCATGAACATGCGATCATAAATAGTAAGTGGTGAGATACCCTAAGTTGGGGGCAGGAACACGCCATTAAAACCTCTGTTTGTGTACAACTCCTTATATATTGTTGAACTTCAATATAGGGCATTTTTAATCGTTCTTTGCGCCAATTGACAGTTTCTTTACTTTAATTATATGATATACAATTTATTGTGTCGGCATGCAATACATTTCTGGATAATTTTATCTTGAAATATCCCAATTCATCCATTCCGATCCCCAAAATCCGAAATATTTCTCTAAAACTTCAATTTTCTCAGCCATCCTTTCAAAAAAAGAGATGAAAAAAATCCCAGCTAGGTTCACAGTCCACTAAGACCGCGGGATTAAAAATAGGTGTGATGATATATCCCTAAAAGCTGGAGCATTAACACTCATTAAAGACTTTATTTGTGTAAAAATTCGTGATAGATTATACGACTCTCTCTTTTATATGGAGTTTTTAATCGTCTTTTGAGCACAATATATAATTGGCAGTTTCCTTACTTTAAGTATGTGATAGACAAATTATTGCACCATCATTCAATACATTTTGGATAATGTTAACTTAAAATATCCCAGTTCCTCCCAAATCTGAAATCTTTCTCTAAAACTTCATTTTTCTCGCCTATCTTTTAAAAATTCCAGCCTGGATGACGATCCACGTTAAGAACATGGGATCAAAATATGCCTATCTTTTAAAAACCAACCTGGATGACTGGGTTGGGGGCAGGGATCAAAAATACACTATCTTTTAAAAATCCAACCTGGATGACGGTACGTTAAGAACATGGGATCAAAAAAATATGCCTATCTTTTAAAAAATCAAATCTGAATGACGGTACAAAAGAATAGGGGGGACGAAAAATATGCCTATATATTAAAAATTTCAACCTCAATGAAAGTACGTGGATGAAATGGAACATAGGATCCTTTCATTAAAGAATTTATTTGTGTAAAACTAGTCATGGATTATTGACATTCGCATTTAGGTCTCTCTTTTAGGGACATTTTAATCCTCCTTTGCACTAATATATAAATGGGGTTTAAGCATATGGTATATAAATTATTTGCGCAAACATTCAACGGGACATTTTTGGATAATTTCAACTTAAAAAATATCCCAAGGCGGATCCCCAGAATCCAAAATCTTTCCTCTAAAAACCTCATTTTTCTGAGCTCATTGAAAAAAGAGACCCAGCTAGGTTCACAGTCCCACTAAGACCATGCGGATCAAAAAATTTAGTAGGTGTGATGACGTACTACACTGGTTTGGGGCAGGTCTCAGTACACACACACACACTGATAAAGCTTTTTATACGTATAAAGCCGTTGGCCAAAAGATCTTTAAAGGAGGAGAGAGGGAAGAAAAGTCTTGGAAAATTCAAATAGGAAGTTCTGAATGGGGTTGGACGGAAAACGCCAACTCCACCAAGTGGAGGAGTAAGAAATGGTGGTGGCATACCTTTCAAAAGAATTGAAAAGAAAAATGAATTATACATAACAATTTCAAGGATTGGACCAGGGACTTAAGTTGGTTGAGAGCTGGCAAACAGAAAGAGTTGTGCCACATCAAGTTGGGTTCGATACCTTACAACGCTGGACGACATTGTCGCACTACCGGAGCTCGTTAGAATGAATGGACTTAATTTCACGAAATTCGATACCTCTTTTTCTGAGCTCAAACTGAGATGCACTGCTTTCTCCCAGGAAATGCGGAATTTAAGTGGGCCTTTTTTTTTTTCCGAAGAGTCCAGTACTACAAACTTTGCCAAAGGCATTTTCCTCTTTTTCTACTTTTGGGGTTTTGGTTTTCGAGTCTTTTTGAAGAATAATAAGTCTTCTTTTTTATTGTATGGAGACCATAAGTTGCTCCTAGTTGATTGCATTGTTTTAAATTGAAAACTTATAAAGAAGTAAGAATAACAGTTCACAAGTTGGATATCTACTGTATACAATTTAAAGCTAAGATTGCTAAGTTTTTCTTAAAACTGGTAAGAGTGAAACTCAATTGTATAATTTTTTTTCAGTACGTCCCTCACACGCAAGTTGTCTCGTGATCCACGGATAATGCTCGCAACTGAAGTACACTACTACTACTACTACTACTACACTACATCACCATATATCACTGTGCCTAGAGCTGAGATGCCCTTTACAGTTTAGAATAATGTGGGTGAGAAGAAGACTGATTGGGTCGTGGCGCTCTACGCTATTCCTACTCTGCGCTATTCTAACCACTACAAACATACTACGCCGGGATTCGAATACGATACCTGTGGTACCGAGCGCCAGGCAACTAAAGTATAGGAAGGCAACGGTTTGAATCTTTGATTATGTGCGATGCAGTCGCTGCTATCAGAAAACGAAGAACCTCGATAACAATTTTGTCAGCCTGTTTAAGCAGTAAGAGTTTTTACATGTTTTATCTCATATGAAAAGCAAATCCAGAGCAGGTAACACAAAAAATACTCTACCCCTTTCAATTCCTATCTATCCTATTCGTGGCTTATATATTATAAGTGGAGCACGAGGTCCTTGATGTGTGAAATAAATTATATCGGTCTGTAAAAATTTCAATAAACACTAATTTTTTGTATATATAAAAAACACGAATATGTATTGGTTAAAAAGTAATATAACATTTTCATCAATGTTTGGCATACAAGTGGTTTTATTGATTTTTAAAAATTGAATAAAATGGAAGCTATAGGTCTTTTGTGATATTTTACAAAGGAACATCACTGAAAAACAACTACTTACATGAATAAGAATTTCTGAAAACTATTAAAACATGAAAATCATAAATATATTTCTTAGGAAAATTTTTATGACTTAAATGAAACTGATGTTTCACTATTTTATGAAATTTTTTTATTTATTTATTCGTTTGTTTGTTTGTTTACTGTTGAAACAGTTTCTAAATAAAATTGGTTAATTTTATCATAGCGTTAATTTCAGCCTTTTCAAGGAAAGTAAAGAAGGATTAAATGTAATATTTATTATGTAAATTTGATTATTTACAACCAACTGGTCTAAAAATAAAAACAAAATGTCAATTTTTTTAAAAATGTGTTTACATTTAAAGCGCATTTGTGTACGTGTCACGAAAACAGTCTTTCTTGCAACTGAGATTTCTTTAAAAAAATGTCTTCTCTGCCTTCTGGTAGGCTATATGCTGGATTTCTGACAGGAAAAAGTCTGTCCGCCGATGTTCTTCGCTGAACATCGGTGGGCCACAAAGTACTACCTATATATCTCCGGGTGGGTTTGGTATCCCAGGCTTCAGGTTCGGAATCCTGGCGGCGGTGGCATGGATGTTTGTGAGTGATTCGGAATCCACGTTAAACTGTAGATCCCGGTCTGTTTTGGCCCTCGTGCGCACTAGATGATCGTAGAGCGACAAACCAAACCAAATATGTATCTCAGGAACAGCCTACCGACGAAGTATCAGGTGATTACAGTGCCTTCTGAGAGGAGAATTTTAGGGATAACTGTCATGCATTTGGATGAGAATCCAGAAAATTCCCCACCATGTTGCCTGACTGTCGACGCCGCGAGGCAATGTTTACACATAATGTCATAATAGTCATCGAGTTTTTTTTTTTTGTCTCTGAAAGCAGTGATTATAACAATTCCCTCAGTGGATTCGACACACGACTCTCCTGCTCATTGCCTGCACATTTTGCCCCTGAACCAAGAGTCGGGAAACAGGAAGGAGCTATATTAGAAATTTTACCACCTATACAGAATTAAATTCATATTTCTACTCTGGGAATGGGCATGATAAATCTATAGATTAAAAAATAACTCTGCGTTGGGCTCAAGGATGTGGGAAGAGAGAGTGTAAAACCCCATATGCCCTTCATGGAAGTATTTATTTCAAATTGGGCGCAATGTGCGAGCAATGTAGAACAACTAATGCTAAAAGTGTTGAAGTGCAAAACAATTACAGTTGAGAGTGCAGAAGAGTTACAATTGAGATTGTAAAAGAGCACCAACTGAGAGCATAGAAGAGCAATAACTGAATGATAAACATGATTCTGCAACATGCTTATCATTCTAGTGACTAATGATCACGAACAAAATGTCCTCCCTTTGAAAACAGCATATCTAAAAGTCATAAAATGTATTAAAACTATTCATGAAATTCGATTATTTTTAATTGAAGTCATAGGTCATATCTAAAAGCCGTATAGCCATGATCCATAAATGATTACATGATCAATGCATCATTTTAATACCTTATTTCAAAAATATTTTTCTTTAAATTTTTAATATTTTATTTCTTTAAATTTTTAATATTTTATTTCTAGCTCTTATAATTTTTTGTTGCATGATATTATTAATTTAGAAAACATTTCTTTTCAGTGAATCATGCTTTTCTAACATTTTTATGATTTAAAAAGGAGTTTAATTTGCCAATGATATCAGGGGCTACATTACCTACTACTGCATAATATTAAACAGAAGTCCTTCAATTTAACATAAGCATTTAAATAAACGTTCCTTCATAAATCGACTCGAAACAATTTAAAAAAAAAGTCTTTTTTATAAGATATTTAGGAAATTCAATAATTTGGTATTTCTCTTTTTTCTTGTTAATATATATATTTGCTGATTCAAGATGAAAATGAGATTTGTTATTACAAATGATGGGTTTATTCTATTTCTTAATGATTTTCTCACAACTCTTTTGCAAACAGAATTAAATATGTAACAATTGAAAATGACAGAATGTGGGAATATTGACATTATAACATGCAAGGTATGGGTAGCTTGGATCACTATTATTAATCAATCCAAAAAAAAAGAGATAATAATATTTTGGGAAGCCAGCATATGTCCAGTGTTAAACAAAAGATTCTTCTTTTATTATTTATACATGACTTCTATATTGTGTGAATTATTCTGCAAGCTATTCAATTGTATTTAGCCCAGACTGTCTGCCGTATATAGTACATGTTTTTATTTCTTAATTTTTGTTACTTTTTACAATACTTTTTCTCCACATTTGAAGGAAAGCAGAAAATTTCATTTCTTAGGAAAACACGCACTCACACAAAACACACACACATATATATATGTGTGTATATATGTGTCATATCATCACACACTTTATTTGGGTCTTATTCTTCGACCAATTTTTTTCATATATATATCTTACAAGTCAGAATAATTAATGCACTCTGGGTTCATATAGCAAAAATATTAGTTCTTGAGAAGTGCCATAATAGCCTGGTGAATACATCGTGCTTTCATCTTATGACCCATACTTAAAAACGCGACAAGTAACGCCGAACCTAAAACTTCTATATTTATGCCTAGTTTATCAGGATAAATATACAGATCTAAAATTTCTTACGTAAATCTTTTAAATTATTATAATCAAAATATATAAGCTCTCTCTTAAAGCATCTTAAATAACGTTGAATGAACTATATATTTGTCATTTTAATAGAAAAAGGAAAAAAAAGGGCAATACTATGCATACAAAAATAAATAACAACTCTTTCTTGAATACGATGTACAGATTAAAATTCTGGGCCTGATGGCCGAGTGGCCAGCGCGTTGGCGCTTTCTCGGTACCATAGGTTTCAGGTTTGAATCCCGACAGTGCCAGGAATGTTTGTAAGGATTCGGAATCCACTTTAAACCGTAGGTTCCTGTCTAATTGAAACGTAGAGCGTTGTGGGGGTAGTGTTACTTGAGTTGTAGCATATAGTCAAGCTACACGTGCCCTCTGAGTAGTGCAAAATGAGTAACAGCGGTGCAGCGCTTTGCTTATGGTATAAAGATTAACTGTCTCTGTATTGGCAGATGCATTAGGAAAAAAGATTTAAAGTCTAAAATGCTTTTAATAAAAAGCATCGGGAATGATGCTGTGTATGATTTGAATTTTGTATACAATTCAAATTACAATATACATATACATCACAATTATAAACAGTTTATTATATTCATATTAATCTTTATTTAATGTAACATTTGTATTATACATTTCTTAGAAAAGGTAATAATATTCTGAATGTAATTTTTATTTTTAAATAGCATACGTCTACCAAAAATACTAAAAACTCAAAACAATTTGTTACCATAAAAAAAAATTCTTATTAAAGACATAATCAGTATAATAAGAGTAAAAATATTACTTTTATATCAAAATATTTCCTTTGGAAATGCACTTAAATCACAAATAATTTGCTGGTTCTGATAATTGATTAATATAAGACCTACGTGAAATTACGAACAGAAAACTATCCGGTATCGAATTACTATGAAGGAAACCAAACTTTGTCATCTAAAGTTACAAAGTTTTTTACACTTTTTCTTACAATAAATATTTCATGTGTAAAGAATATTTTTGTTCTTTGAGAGCATATTTAAATGTATAAAGTTGCGAATTTTTTTAAATTAACAAAAGATTCCGTTGGTTCAACATGTGAACTTTGATATGCGTAACCAAAATTAAATAAATATTGAATAAGAGACAATTTTTGTCAAAAGCGTTATATTAGTTAGAAAAATTATGCTTGTTACAACAAAATTTCTTAAAAGTCGTGTTTAAAATTATAAATGATGCTAATATAATTAATACGTTTTAATCGTATTTTAGATAATCTCATCAAATGATGCAATTGTAATTATAATGAGTTTTTCATCCAGTTTCTTGCAAAAATAAAAAAAAATCATCTATTTAATGCTACGACCATAAAATGGCTTAATGCATTTAGTAAGTATGATGGCAAATAAATGAATTCCCTTTATTATCTACATAAACATATAACTATAATAAATAAAAATGGGATAAACTAAATATTTTATTGGTATTGATACTTCTTGCATTATTTGCTAGTGCATAAAATTGAATATTGTACGCATACTAATGTAAAGGGGAAATACATCAATTCTTTAAATATTTTCCATTTACAAATACTTTCATGTATTTCAAATGTCTATTACTAAGACATTTGAATCAGACATATTGAATCAGATTTCTGCTAAAATATATATTCAACTATCACAATTTAAGAATACAAAACGGATAGCACTAAATATATTGATAATATTCACTGTTATTTTAAATTGGGACATAACATATGTCAATGAATAATATTTGCATTAAAAATTTGAAAAATTATTTGCGAAATTGACTTATTTATTTTTAAGCAATAAATAAATGAATTATGTGACTTTACACTATTTCTATAAAATAAGCATATTTTTTTTTCATATACAATTTTAAAATTATATAAAATAATTTTTTTTTTTTAAATGTAAATGATTGAGTCATTTCTAATCATTTTATATATTAAAATTAATAAATTAAACCGTAATATTGCATTCATAAATTTACTAACAAGAAGTTCATTAATTATAACTTCTATCTTCTTGTACGTTAGTGACAGGGGTTGGATCAGACATGTAAATCTCTACTTTTGCATAACAAACAATTCTAAACATATGGTTGAATATATTTTTCTTTGCATTAAGTAATGAATCTTTTTACAAATACCCATTATAACATTTCTTAAACTTTTTGAACTATCACAGTTTCAAAGGAAGCAGTTTTTCTTTTATTTTTCTCCTCCCCCCACCTTTTTTTGTTGAAATTTAAAAAAAAATAAATAAATAAAGCAACGAAAAAAACAAACAAGGCATTCACCAGAAGGGAGTCAAAGTAGGCAGTGTACCTCTTGCTTAAAAGACCTTTCTAAAAGTTAAGAACTGTTTCCTAAACCACTCCTATTTCTGGAATTCTCACCGGATTTAAAAAAAATGGGGGTGGGGAGAGGGAAAAAAGCGAACGAAAGTTTACATATTATACATTTTATACATTAAAATTAATAAATTAAACTGCATTAATGTATTCATAAATTTACTAACAGAAAGCTCATTAATTATAATTTCTATGCTTCTTCTGCATTGCTGGCAGGGCTACATCAGATTTGGATTTCTTCTTTGTATAACAATTATGAACATATAGGTGAATTTATTTTCCCTTTTTGCATAACATAATTCGCTTAAAGAATTTAGAAGTTAAATCTAAAATAATTTATTTAATATTCTTTTTGGCGAAAATGAATTTCCAATTTTGTATTAGGTTTACTAATGCTAATTTTCAATCATTTCTTTTGGACCATTGTAAAGTAAGAATAAATTGCCACACAAAATATATTACTTTATTTATTTATTTTATTATTTTATACAGTACGCAGATGAGCTCACTTGCATTCAAGCATTTTTTGTTTATTTTTACTACATGTTTAACAGGCCTTGAAGGGCCGCAATAGCTTGGTAAATAGTTCTTTCAGCTTCTGAACCAAGTGTATATGATAATATATTCTAGTGTGCGAAGAAATTCTTAGTTACGAATTTATGTTCGTTATAAGAAAAACCCAATGATATTTACAAATGATATAAAAGTTCCGGATCATTTCAGATCCAAAAAACCTCTTAGACCATGATAAAACGTACATAAATTACCAACCAAAAACGTTTTATCTCATTGGAGAAAAAAAAAAAAAAAAGAAATCCAAATTATAAATCAGGAAATGAATCTTTTTACAAATACTATATGTATTGTTAAGCATTCAGATTACCACAGTTTCAAAGAAAACAGTTTTCCTTTTTTTCTCTCTTTTTTTTTTTTTTTGTTCGAAATTTAAAAAAAAATAAATAAACTCTACAGCGAAAAAAAAAATAAACAAAGCATTCACCAGAAGGCAGTCAAAGTAGGGACTGTACCTCTTTCTGAAAAGACCTTAGACCTTGAGAAGGGGAGGAAAGTAAGAGAGTTAAAGGTACTTCATTTTATACATTAAAATTTATAAATTAAACTGCATTAATGTATTCATAAATTTACTAACAGAAAGCTCATTAATTATAATTTCTATGCCTCTTCTGCATTAGTGGCAGGGTTACATCAGATTTGTATCTCTGCTTTGCATAACAACAGTTATGGGCATATGGGTGAATTTATTTTCCTTTGCATAATGTAATTCCTTTAAATGATTTAGAAACTAAATCTAAAATAATTTACTTAATATATTTTTTTGGTGACAATAAATTTCCAGTTTTGTATTAGGTTTATAAATGCTAACTTTTGATAATTTCCTTTTTGGGTCATTATAAAGCTCGAATAAATTGCCAAATAAAATGTTTTATTTCATTTATTTATTTATTTAGAAGAAATTCATAATCCCAAATTTACATTCATTATAAAGGAGCTGATGGCAGACTAGCAAATAACACTGAAATGAATCTTTTACAATTACTCAATATAACATTTCTTAAACATTCGGACTACCACAGTTTCAAAGAATAACAGCATTTTCTGTTTTGTTTTTCCCCTTCCCTTTTTTTGTTCGAAATTTACAAAAAAAATAAATAAATAAGCTTAAAGCATTCACCAGAAGGCAGCCAAAGTAGGGACTGTACCTTTTAATAACGAAAAATCCTTTCTAAAAAGTTAAGAACTGTTTCCTAAAACCCCTTCCTATTTTTGGAAAATTTATAAATTAAACTGCATAATGTATTCATAAATTTACTTTAACAAATGTTCTTAATTATGATTTATATGCCTCTTCTGCATTAGTGATATGTATTTACATCAGATTTAGATCTCTACTTCTTATAAAAACAGTTATAAACATGGGGGTGAATATATTTACCTTTGCATAACATAATTCGTTTAAAGGATTTAGAAGTTAAATCTAAAATAATTTATTTATTTTTTTTTTTTTTTTTTTTTTGTGAAAATAAATTTCCAGTTTTGTATAGATATTTATAAATGCATATTTTCAATAATTTCCTTTTCGATCGTTATAAAGGTTGAATAAATTAACCAAATAAAATGTTTTATTTTATTCATTTATTTATTTTAGAAAATGAAGAAATTCTTTATCTCGAATTTTAATAAAAAAAAAAAATTCAACGAAATTTACAAATAATACAAAACTTCGCGATCATTTCAGATCAAAATCTCTTAGATCATGATAAAACTTACATAAATTACCAACCAAAAAGTTTTATCTAATTTGTAAAACACGAAATTGATCTTTTTTACAAATACCCACTATAGCATTTCTTAACATTCGCAACTACCACAGTTTCAAAAGGAAACTTTTTCTCCCCCCTTTTTTTTTTTTTGTTCGAAATTTAAGAAAAAAATATATACAAAAATAAACTCTACAGCAAAAAAATAAATAAAGCATTCACCAGAAGGCAGTAGTAGACTGTAGAAGGCAAAGTAGTGACTGTACCTCTTGCTTAAAAAGACCTTTCTAAAAGTTAAGAACAGTTTCCCAAAACCACTCCTATTCCTGGAATTCTCACCGGATTTAAAAATGGGGGAGGGGAGTGAGAAGGAGAGAGCAAAAGTCGAATTAAATATACCAGGAAGGGAGAGGCCGGCAGTTAGTGTGCAGCCAAGCAAATCCGGCCGGTGAGACTAGTTGCCGGACAGTTCCCTCCCTCGCCGGCCGCCCGGACTAGCTATCCGGGCGGGCTGCGGAAAAATTTTCCCCGGGTGGCTGCCACAGCGGAATTGAGTGCTTCCCTTCCGCCTGGACATTCAAGTGTGCACCCCGGGGAGAGAAACGAACGTTTTTGCATAGAACTCCCTTCTTGTTTTAGAATCGTTTTCCCACCGGAAAGGGGTTGACTAGGGGGAGGAAAACTAAGGGTGTGGGCGATTTTGGAAAATTTGAAAAGAAAAGTTTGCTAAAGGTTTGAGTGAAGTTTTAGAGACGCATTTTTTAAGGAATAAAAGAACGTATGGAAATAGTTCTCAAGAAAAAAAATATTTCTTAAACCTTGGATGAATTTTTATTGAATGGCGGATATTAACAGGTTAAGTTCATATAATTGTATCTATAGTAAATTTTTTAAAAATCAATAATATTTCAATAAAAAACAGACAGATTGACCAATAGTATAATCAAATTATTATACTATTAGTCAATCTCTTGATATGAAACGTTACAGACACCAAAAACAATATAATATTCATCTGATATAATCTTCTTAGCTTTTAATAACCATTTAAATATTTCTGAATGCGGGAATTTATTATTTATAATAACACATCTTTTAACTTTTAATATAAACTTAAATTGAGAAAATATTTTTAAAGAATTTAAAATATATTAAAGACAAAGCAAAAGTAACAAATTAACATAAAATTGCAGATCACATATCATGATATAATTATAAAATTCCAAACAGAAAGCTTCTCTTATGTATCATTAAATTCTGTATAACTCGCGTAATATCATGTCATTCTATTAATTATTTTAAAATAATTAATTTTGTGGCTCAAGAAAAACTTCCTTATTTTTCTGTTTTATTTATGAAAGCTCATTTTTACAAAGGGGTGAGGGTTGTTTTACACAAATGAATAGTCTGTAAGCCTTTTTTAATGGCATTATACTTAAATGGAATATTGCATTTTTGAGAATTATAGCAATTAGCATTCAAAAGTATTGTACATTGAATAGTTTTTTTTCTTATTTTAAATTATATTTAATTAATTTTGATGAAAATTATGGTACCCAAAAATTCAGTATTATTTTTATTTAAGTGCAAATCTAATTGTCACTGAACTACATTGATTCGTTTAAATTACTCAGTTTATAAAAATTGCTGGAATTATAAAGCGGTTGATAAATTTATCATTTAAAATTACTAATGTAAACTATAATATATTCAAAATATTTTGAGCATATTCTTTACATCTATTCGCCTTAAAATTTATTTCATGGACAGAAAAATTTCAACCTGTATGTTTTTCAACTATTGTTATTCTAAATGTTTATAAGAAATACATCTTATAATTTAAAAAAAATAATTGCATATTCTATTTATAAAATAAGTCATTAATTTTAAAGATCCGATTCGAAAAAAAATTATGTGTTAGACTTGCACAACATATTGGAATAATTATATCCTAACGTGTGATCCATTTAATTTGACAATAAGCTTGCATCATTGAATTTAATATTGTAAAATTTTATGTTATTAAAATTAAATGTTCATTGTAAATTAAAGTTAATTTAATATTATAAAATTAAATGTAAACCTCGAAATTTTTTAATAAAGGGCATTCAACAATTCAGTATTTACAAATGAGTGCTGGTGATTTTTTATGATAACAGTTTACTTTTAAAAATTAATGCTTATGACGACATATGTAATGAGAGATTGCGTTTTTATACAATATCAAATAAACTATCAATTTAATAACATGCATTTGAAATTAAGTTTAGATAACAAGTAATACTGCAGTAAGACATGAATTCTCTGTAAATATAACAACAAATATAATATAAAAATATTTATAACACAAAGATTCTATCCAAACTAAGTTTGATTTCTAAACAAAAAAGTTACATAACAAATTGGATTTATATTTATTTGGTTTTCTTTAGCGTTAAATTCTTATTTTGAATCAATAAAGAAAATTAAGAAAAAAATATGAAATCTATCTTGTTGCGGAATATGAAGAATTGTAGGCATAAAAAATAAACCCGAATAATAATTGTAATCGTAACCGTAATACACGTAATTGTTAAAATTTATACCATTTTTTTCAAATTAAAGTGCAGGTTTATTAAAAAAAATGATGATTTATTTTGAAGTAATTCTATTTCAAAAAACTATTGCAAACATAAAAAGAACAATATCACATAAAAATGGGAAATATCACATTATGACCACGAGCGAACGGACAGATTCCAAATATTACACAAAATAGCATATGATTGCATTTACTTTACATATGTAATTAAATGAACTCTGTTCACTCTCTCTACCATGTCGGAAAGGCCAAAATAATACGAAAAAAGAATTTTATATTTTTAGGATATGTCAAATATTCATCACCTGTGATTGTTCCCTTTGAGAATGTGTTAAAAATACTGTCTACTCGCGCCTGTTATCAGCAACGTTGAATGTTGGACCGTATTGCCACCATTTTTTAAAGGGACATACACAGACGAATATTTGAATGCATGCATTTTCAATGAAGCATGCTCCAAATGAGCTTAGTTAGAATTGGATTACTACATAGACATAGCTATTCACGAATATTTGAATGTTACTCCATATTGCCACCATTTAAAAACATAGACAAAATAAGAATGCTTCAATGTGCTTAGTTATTCGATTACTACATAGACATAGCATTTCATGAATATTTGAATGTTATTATTTGAATATTACACCAAGTTGCCACCATTTTAAAGAATAACAAGAATAAGCATGAATCAGCAGACATCAAAAAGACGCATACATTAAGTGTGTTTAGTTAAAATTCGATTATTAAATTACATAGACATAGTGTTTCACGAATATTTATAGGGTTTAAAATAAATATTTGAAAATTTTAATTTTTTTACAATACATTGTTTATATTTAGCTAGTGAATATCTTTTAAAAATATAATATTCCACCTGATCATACTCATGCATTGATTTTTATCTCTTGCATATTTCTTTATACGATTAATACTGAGATTTTGCCAATCCATTTACATCAATAATCAGTTCAAATATTCCACTAGACTGACTAGACAATGGTCGAAGAGGAAGCAGCAAATGCTGTCCCCTGTAAAACTAGGATTTCAGCATGGATACTCACTAGGCAGGGAAGACAACAATCCAGATCGCGGGATGGGGAACTTGTCCCGACAATCCTCCCTAAGCGACGCGTCTTTTGATTAGAGTGGAGGGGGAGACGGGGATTTTCCCAAGTTCCTTTCCCCATAATCCCACTTAACCGAGGCACCTGCTACCATAAGAAAAAGGGACGGGGGGGTTGCGGGACTGATTCATACGTCACGGTCTCTGACAACCGGAGTCCCCCGGCTACCTCGACTCTACTTTTGAAACCCCTTTCCGTCCGGTCGCGGTTTTATTATCAGTTAATTATATTAAGTGGTTCGTATAATCAAGGGGGGGGTCTAGAGTGTGACGGTATTTGAATGCTTCCATGCTGCCAACCCCCTTTTGTGAACGTGCGTTTTGAATTTTTGTAAAGGACACTTTAAACCCTTTTGAGAAGGGGGATTAGCTACTTTGATTGCAGAGAGATTGCGCTAAGATTTTTTGTTAAGCAAAAAGCGTGTGGTTCAAAGAGATTTAATTTTTATAAGTGTTTATGAGAAATTAAGATAAATACAATTCTGTAAAGCAATACAATTCAGCATTAAGAGAAAAACAAATGCAAATGTTCAATAAAAAAATTAATGAAATGGTTTGATTTCGAAATAAAAAAATATTAATAGACATTTGGGGTACTTCTATCTTAATCAATATGGAAAACAAATTGAATTAATGAACAATTATTTATGCAAAATACATCATGCTCGTACACAAAAAAAATTCATACAAAATATCATTTTTATGCAATTTTCTTAAATAAAATATAATTTCATATATATTCGCAATTTATATAGAAAAACAAATTACGTAACTGTAAACATTAACTGTATACATTGCTTTCTGATCTTCATGCAATTTATATCATTCTTATCCAATTTTCCTAATTAAAATATGATTTCATACCTATTTGAAATTCATAGAGAAAAAACAAATTACGTAACCGTAAACATTAACTGTATGGGTTGCTTCTGTTCTTCTTAATCAAGAATTATTCAAGATGATATAATTAGATTATTGATTATTATTAAATTATTATTACACACTGCGGTACTTCTATCTAAATCAATGTAAAAACATACTGATTTATTGAACAAATGCTTATATAAAATACATCACGCATATACACAAAAAAATGCATACATGTATCCATTTTATGCAATTCTTAAAATAGAAATAAAATGTAATTTTATATCTATTTTAAGTTTATATAGAAAAACAAATTACGTAACAGTAAGCATTAACTGTATGCATTGTTTCTGTTCCTCTTCTTAATCAAGAGTTATTCTGGATCAAAATAAACTCAGCAACAATTTATTAACTCATTAACGACTAAATCTTTTCCAACTAGAAGGAAATGATTAAATTTAATTTTTCTACTTTAAGAGTCTAATTTTTCTTTTAAGTTTTTCTACTAATAATTAGGGGCATTAATAAATGCAAAAAAATGGAAGGAAAAAAATATATTTACGCGGGTTAGTTTCAAAAACGCAGCATCAGTCCAAAACTATTACTTTCCAAATACAAATTTTTTTCTTAAAAATGATAAATGTACTACATTTTCTACACTTAATTATAGTCTGGTAGGATAAAAACATAATTTTTAAGTATAACATTTTCGACTAATACTGGCATCTATGAGAAAAGTAAAGAAAACAATCTACAGAATTATCTAAAAAGAACGGCCAATCATTATAAAAATTATAATGCGTGATCAAACATATTTCTTTATCGCTTCGTCTACACCACTCAGTGAAAAAGACTTGAGAAATGTATCTCAGAAAATAGAAAGAAAAAAATTTATGTAATGTTGCATGTAATAATATAACAATACTTAATAATAATAATTAATTAGTAACAATATAATAATGCTTAATAATTTAACAATGTATGTCATATTTCGCAACGTCAGTAAACGATTAAAGCGATTGCTGCTTCACAGAGAAGCCAATGCAGCAAAAATGTAATATAGAAATTACATATTTCTAGATAATAATGTGTTATGTCAGATGTAATACAATTATAGAATGTAAAAAAATTTCTATTTTAAATACATATCGTTTTGCAAATTTAACTATTTTTATTAAAACTATTGTGTAGCTTTATCACGATATCAACAATGGATTTAAATAATTACTGCTCATTTCAACAATAGATTAATCTATAAAATTCTATCTTTATTTGCGTGTTGCATGCTATCCATTAAAAAATGATGCACCATTTTTTATAATGATGATAATGATAATAATCATATTAATAATAATGTAATAAATATGTGTCTTCTATTTTGGAAAAAGTCGATTACTAGTTACATCATAACTAATTTCTGATCAATATTTTCTGTGTAATCAAAGTAATGCATTTTCAGAGTATATTTCAGATATTATTGGTATCTTGATCGTGTCAAATATTTTTTTTATTAATAGTTTTTAATAAAGCCTAATTATAAAATTAATCAACATTATAAGAATTAACACATTTATTTACAGTTTTTTTAGATATAAAATTTCTCACAATTTTTATTTAATTTTCAGAATCTCCTCCTATGAATATTGTCTAATTTTTGAAAAGAATGCTGGATATTTTGTTAACTAATTTCAACCATTCAAGCTAAAAGAGCTATATTTGTCAAAAAGTGTCTAAAATATAATTAACCCTTTTCTACATCTTATTATTTGTGCTTCATATAAAAAAAAAAAGAAAGAAAGTTTTTAAATAATTTTGTTTTAACGTAATACTTTAAAAAAAAACTTGTTTATTTGAATTGAATTATATTGTATATTTGAATGAAGGCAAAAATGCTTTATATTATATATATATATATATATATAATACTTGAATACATGATCTTTAAAATAACATTATCGTTTTTGCGCATTAAATGAAAATACTTAAAGCCAAAATATATATACATAAAAGAAATAAGCGTAGATTTAATTTGGATGCTATGTTGTGAAACAAAAAATGGATGTTAGATGATAATTTAAAACTATTTACTTCTTTTTAATGTTAATATTTTATAATAGAAAATATTTTTCTGGTTAAATGATAATTTTTCTATAAAAAAAAAAAAACTTATTAAACAATAAAAACATTTTATGAAGAAAATAAAAAAACTTTAACCTACCAAAAAAATTATTTTATACATATATTTAATACTTATGGAGGTATAAAAACATCTTTCTAATAAAATAATATATTCTTTTTAATTAACTAGAAAATGCAAACTATTCATTTGGTATGTTAATATGTGAAATAAAAATATCGTGTTAAAGTAGTTTAATTTCAAAAATTTTCGGGACTATTATTTTATTATTATAATTAATTATTATTATTATTATTATTTTCTCTCTTAATAATGATTAAATTCCATGAATTAATAATTTGTAATCTGAAGTTAAATTCTAAAATGTTTAGGTAATTATTCAAGTTAATATATTATCTATATTAACTACAAAAAATAAATCACTTATTTAAAAATGATGTTCAAACGCATAAAATAATATTTGCAAACGTTTTTCACACACGATGAAAATGTCAACAGAAAAGAAGTCTCTTTCGTCATGTTCAAGTTATTTTTCTGAAGTAAATATTTAAACCTTTTTTTGTACTTGAGTGTATATGTTCTTTCCTTTTTCCGGAATTGTAAAAGGAATTCTGTTCCTTTAAGGGGGAAAAAACTAACCTTTTACCATCCATTCAAAATGTTTTTTGAACTGAATTTATTTTAGAATACGTTTATAAAGTTTTTGATTTGATAAAAATATTTTTATGCAACTAGAAATCAAATCATTTTTTAAATATTTCTGATACGTAAAACAGCTGGATTTTTTACTTTCTTTACTTTTAATATTCTTAATTAGAGATTTTGATGAAAGAAAATAATAAAATTAAAGTTCGATATTTACTGATTTTAATTTTCAACAAGAAGTTTGAAAGACCAACTTATTATTTTTAATAGCTTAATTATTTATTAATTTGGCATTTTTAAAATATAATTTTACTATCATATTTATAACTATAATATTTAAAATAATTAAAAACAAACTGATTGAATGTTATTTGACGTAGCAAGTAATTAGCGATCACATAATAAAAAACTTTTCCTAAATGAATCACTAATTTAAGTGTGAAGAAGTATTGATTAATTGTGTCTTCTTGAATGATTGAAATCACGTTAAATCAATATTTTTCATTAGTAAGAAATTTCGTACATAAACTAAAATTTAATAACATTAATTTCATATATGCCATTTTTTTTCTTATTTTTCTTTTACTTGCTCCGTAATGTTTATAATTTCAAACTATTTAAATTTCATTTTAATTTATTTAAAACATATCGTAAATAAAAATGATTTAAAACAACTATTGTGAAATATTTTTGGTTAGAGAAAGCAATAAAAATTGTAAATATATATGAAATTTTGAATAGAAACAAATTTTTTTAGAAAGATTAGAAATGTATTTATCTTTAATTAATCTATTTACTTTTAGTTAATGCATTTATTTTTAGTTAATATATTTTATTTTTAATTGATCTAATAATTAGAAATCTACTTATCTTTGCTATAATTTTCAATATATAAAAAAAGGAGAAATTTAAAATGAATATATAAGGTTCTCCAAAATTTATTTTTTTAGCATATTATCAGCTGGTATATACGAAATTGCTCGATTTAATTTTATCTATTTTCTTATAGGTATTATATTATTATTCTTATAGATTTTGTAAAAAATTGCAAATGTTATCATAAGAAAGTAATGTATATAGAAAAAGGAAACCAAAGTTTCATGGTCCTAAAAAGGACTACAGGAATTCAATCAGAAATAATCTACTTACAAACAATCGGATTTTCTCATGTTGTCGCATCAGCAAATCTGATTTGTAAGGGTAATAAACATCATCAAAAAAATCCAATTTTTAATACATTTTTAGATTGAAATTTTATGAAGTAAAATTAAAGTTTCTAAAAAAGGACGATAGGGCGAATTGTTCAACCTGAATGAAAAAGAACCATTTTACAAAAAACTAAACGTGTCATCTATTGTAGACTAACAGTCATTATAGATTCAATAGCAATCTAGATATATAGTCATGTATAAACAACCATTATTATTATTGCCATCATATGTAACTCAATAGTAACCATGGGCAGTTCAAAAGATTATTACATTTGGAAATGCTGTTTCTAACAGTCATACTATAATAAAATACTCAATAGCTAAAATAACTAACTCGCATTTATTAACGAAAGCAAATGATCGAGCCACTCACCTGCCAGTCGAAGTGCTGACATCCTTTGGAACTCTGGTTCCTCCAGCCACTTGTACATCCTCCTGAAGGTCTCCCTGCCAGACTTGAGCTTGCTCCAGGGCTTGGGGTTGTGGAGCAGGTCGGACAGCGTTCCCTGAGACCTGCACAGGACCCTCTGTGCGAATATCGCCTGTGGTATGCTGTACCTCTTGAGCTCCGCGCTGATCCTCTGGGCCAGTTCCTTGGTGTTGATCTCCTCCACTTCCTCCGCAGAGTTGACTTTCTGCTGCTGGTGCTGCATGGACAGCTTGCCCCCGCCGTGGTGGCCAGCCATCGACACCATGGAACCGTTCATAGAGTTGGGCACAGAAGCCTGGATGGGGGCGTTGGGCTGGGTCAAGGGGTCGTCGGGGTTGGGGTCGGGGCCGTTCCCGTCAGGCTACTCACTGGAGGAACGATCGTCGGGGAGGTTAAGGTAGTGGCCGCTGGCTTCACGTCCCTGATGGACCCCGTTGATTGCAGGTGGTGGCTGGGTGTTTGGTGTCCCATGTGCGTGCCATTCACCGTCAGTCCGTTTAGGGTGGACATCATGGACGTGGGACTGACCGTCGGGCTTTGGGGACTGACCAGACCCCTCGTCAGGTCCCTGTGGGCATATGATTCGTACCCGTTAGGGGACATGTTTTTCTCTGGTGGAGAATGGAGTCCGTTTTGGGAATAAGGTGAAGATGGCACGATTCCACCCTGCTGTGGGCCCCCCAGACCGTTGGCGGCTGTCATCATGGCCGACATGGAAGGGTGAGGGTTCATGTTCATGCCGGCCATGCTGTTCAGCTTCTCGTACTGGTGGTAACTGTTGGCCATGTGTCCCGCCATGCCGAGGTTGTTCTGCATCAGGGTGAAACCGCCGCCGACGTTGCCGGCGTGGTGATGGCCGTAATGATGGGAGAACTTGTCGGACATGGTGGATATGGGTGGCAAAGGGTTGAAGAGGCGTCAGGGTTGCGTAACTGTTGGCCTGGACAGCCGTCGCGAATCCCGGCGGAGACATTCGGCCGTTGAGGGTCTGGTACGTGGGTTCGGCCAGCGCCCGAAAATCGGACGCGTCCAGCATATTCATGCAGTCCGAGGCGGAAAACCGCTCCAGGAATGTCCTATCCAGGTAGGTCGTCCCGTGGTCTACCTCGCGCGCCAACGTGATCCAATAGCCGTCCCTGTTCTCGCTGCTCGAGCCGTGGACTGAGTGGGAAAGCACGAGTTCTCGCCCACTGTTCTCTCTGGGCCCTTCCTACCGACACCTGATTTGTCCACCGTTTTCAGCCTCACGTGTTTCGCGCCGTTTTGATAGCGATGGCACGCGGACACACCTCCATACCACGGCCACTGAATGAGGTGTAACGATCAGCGGGTGGGCGGAGCCTCGGCTGCGAGCCTCCTCCCCGCGCAGCCGTGGTGGAAAGTCCAAGTTTCTCGGGGTGGCCGGCGGATGTGGGGGCGCTGCTACTCCCACCTCCCGAGCACGTTGACAGTGGAGAAGTTTGGGTTTCGGTGGCTGCGTGCGCTTTACTTTGGACGAATCGCGAGCCAGGTGGACGGAGTGGAGTAGTTTGGGACTTGAGAAATTCTTGCGATTGATCACTTCCACGTTAAAACGAGCGAGTCATATCAAACAGATTTTTAAAAAATCACGAAGTGAATACTTTTCGGTCCAGCACTTTTATGAATTGATCCAACAAAAACCAGTAAATTCCCTTAAACTAACGAGAATTTTATATATTTTTTGAAAATAATGAAATAAATCAACTTTCAGATTAGCTAATTATAAAACTGCGGTTTCTCAGCGATTATCATGTTTTAACTGCTTAATAATTTTTCGTAAACAAATTAAAGATTATTATGATGTAGCAATTCCTTTTCGTAATACATATCTTCGATTGTACATATTTACTAATTTAGTAATTTCACGTTACAATAATGATATTTTACGTGCGATTTGTGACAATTCTTTGTTTGTCTTCCAGTGCCACCTGTGGGAAAACCCGTTGAAGCTTTTTAATGCTTCCTCCTTGTAGTAGATTGGGCAGTTAAAAAACAAGTGTAAAGTTTTTTACAAAATTTAATTTTTGATTAATAATGATTTTTACACACTTTGATGAATTTTTCTAATGCAGCTGACAAACACTTAGGCAGTTGTCTTTTATGCCTTAAGGCAAGCGCTGCACCGACGTTACTCACTTAGAACTACCCAGGAGGTACGTGCAATTTGAAGATAAGCTATGGACGAGGATTAATAATACTCCCGCAACTCTCTGCGGACCTACGGTTTAAAATGGTTCCCAACCATTAGAAACATCCATGGCACCGCCGAGACTCAAACCCGAAACCTGTGGTACCGAGAACCAGAGCGCTAGCCACTCTGCCATCATGCCCTACTTTGATGAATTGCAAAAATAGGAATTAAGGCAGCCTTATATTTTCAATATTTTTTAATTTAATCTCTTCAGAATATTGGTGTGTTTAAGCCTCGTGTGCACACGATCACAGTAGAGCGACAAACCAAACCTTCAGTATTATTATTATTATTTTTTCAAGTTAATTGAAAACGGTAGTTAATTTTTGTTTGATTGCATTTTATTCATATTATATTTACAGTAATTCAGTGAACTAGAAAAAAAATTAGAAAACATTGAATGCACGCAAGAATTACTTCAACATTTACCAACGTTGAACTGTAATGGTTATTTGCAACTATTTACACTGCAATGTCATGCTGATCCTCCTAGATCAACCAGGATAACACTGAATCTGCCACATCTCTGCCGTTCTATTGGCGAATGACTAGTATCAAAATGCCGGCGTTTGAAAATATAAGGGCAACAAAGAAATGGAGAATAAAATCGTTTCAAACAACGTTTTTAACAGCTGATAAAGCATGAGTATTATATTTTCTTTGGTCAAGGTTATTTGTTGTAAATAGCTCTTAAATATAGTTTTTTTTTCATTAAGAATAACTTTAATTAAAAAAAACACAGATATATATGGCAATACAATAGATATTAAGTATTAAATTAATACCAATGCTTTAAGACGAAATTTTAAGCATATATATATTTTTTTTAAACTCAACTTATAAATCCATCCTCTAATACATTTAAAATAGAGAATTATATTTTCATTTCTAAAATGCAATCTTTCACAAATGTTTTACCTGCATTTTAATTATTAAATGAGTTAACCCCAACTTGTCTTAAAAATAATATAAATAGGTATAAAGTTAAACAAACTGAATTTATCGTAACATTAGTAGGTAAGTTTATATTGAATTCATTATTTAATAATAAATGAAATCGATAGAAAAAAATTTCGAATTAGCTTAACTTATTTTAAGAGTAAACGTAAAATGATAAAGACATTCATCCTTAAATTTTAAAAAAAAAAAAAATTACAAAGCGTATTTTTATAAAAAAATTTTAATTTTTTTAAGGGATTTTTATTGGATATGTTCTTTTTTTATAGTAAATTTTTAATAATATCAAAGTTCAAAATATATTCACTCGAACAAGCTGGATAACTTAACCCATTAAGGGCCGACCCCCTTTACCAAGGGTATCGTTTAAGAGTCTATTTTTATGAGAATTACAAAATGTTACGAAAACGCAACATTTTTGGTACATTTAGTGATCAAAACGATTTTTTTTTTTTTTTTTTTTTTAGTACATGAAATTTTTAAAGCTATGTTACGTAAAGGCACATTCTTTTTCTGCAATAGGGTAGAAAGAAACACAGCTCCATTAGATATTCCGACTGGTACTGGCGTCTATGATAATTACTTAAATTAAAGAAAAAAATTTCAAAATTGACTAAACAAACGTCTAAAAGTTATAAAAAATTGTCATCCAAGCACAAATATGCATATATATATATAATCTATATAAAATATAAAATATAAATATATAATTATATATGAAATTATATATTTATGTTTTATATTTTATATAGAATTTAAGGAAATTATATACATATATATATAAAGGGAGAATTTTTTTTTTTTTTTTTTTTTAGAATGTTGCATTTTCTCAATGTACAACTTCTCGCAACTAATTTAGTTACTGCAAAATGAAATTATTTCTTTTTTTTTTTTTTTTTTTTTTTCAGTAACAAATTTCTGATTATTAATTTTCCATCCATTAAAATTTTTTAAAAGTAATAAAATGTTGCTCTTTGTCGAAGTAATTTATTATTACTGATTTCTCTGAATTACCCAAAAAGCATGTGAAGTATCTATGTGTTTGTTGTTTCTTATCCCACTCGGTAGATAGCAACATCTAGACTAAGTCCATGAACCTGTGTGTTCTCATGGAGGTTGTGATGGAGGATAAAGTGTGATTTGACTCCGTCTCGATCAAAAGGAGAGAAGTGTCTTCTGGGTGGACTTTTTCGGAAAGTACTCCGCATTTGTATATCATATGGGGGAAAACACGGAAACCTCCCACCAGGTAGTTCGACGAACAGGGAAAAAAGGTGAACGTCACACACACCATTCGAGCCTCCTCATTTTTTGAAATAGTGTCTATTACAAAGCCGACAGCGAATGTTATCTCAGTCCTAATGCTCACCAGCGGCGCACTTTTTCCACGGAACCACGTGTCGGACTGTACATCTATCTACTTAATTTTTGTGGAGCAAAAAAATAAGCAGTTAATAATATTTGTTTATTTCAACATCGTATCTGTGTTTATTTCAACGTATGAAATAAATGATATATAGAAATTTAATTTGTGTAATTAATTTAAATCTAGCTGTTAAATGTTATAATCACAATACAAAAATTACAAGATGAGTGTTTTTATGAAAAGTTGAAGAAAACTATGTTAGACAATAAACATCGAATCTGAATAGAGTCCTTTCGGTTTCTAAAAATATTTTTCAAGAAACATTTAAATGCCCATAGTTACATAAGCACAATAAATACAAAAGCACAATTTAAATTCATTTAAAAAGCTTAAAATGCAAGTTTTATACAGATAGATATTTGACTAGAGCAACTTAAACGATATCTTAGACACTTTTATATTAACTTTATCTTATTGTTTAAGGTAAGGTTATTGATAATTAAAAATGATAAATATAATGATAAGAATACATATAATGATAATAATGCTACATATAATAATAATAAATATTATGATAATAAAGCTACATATAATGATAAATATAATGATTATGATGATAAATATAATGATAATAATGATAAATATAATGATCTTTGTTCGTGACGAAGCTAATTTAATTAAAAAATTTATCATTATTGCCTATTGGGCTATTTTTCCCTTTCATATATTTCGTTGGGGCCTTATGGCCGAGTGACTAGCGCTGCTTGTACTAGGTGCCACAGGTTTCGGGTTCTGGCTGCGCCATGGGTGTTTGTAGTGGTTCGGAATCCACTTTAAACCGTAGGTCCCAGTCTAATATGACTGTAGAGCGTTGGCCGTATTGCTGATAACTCTACCCTGTAAAAACATCTCATATCTCGAAATCTGTCATCAGGCCTTGGCCTACTATAGGGCCATTGCACCACTAATGATGAGGATGATGATATATTTCGTTATAACAAACACAAAATTTTTTATTTCAAAAAAGGAACCAATATTTTTATTCATATTTTCCATCATTTTTTTTTATAAACTTTCTTTTTCGATTATGGGCTTTTGATAACGGCAATCACTACCGATTGTAGCAAATTCAGCGTTATCAAACGTGCTCATGTTTTCCTGTTACTTCACACCTTCAAAAGAAAAAAAAGGGAAGTAATCAATACCTTCCTGAATGTATTTTTAAAAAGAAAAATTGAGTTGAAGTTGGGATACATTATGAAAAGATTTAACTTAAGCATGCTTTTTTTCATATATTTAAAATCTATAATTAAATTAAGAAAATTCATCCTGAAATTTTTAACGTTTTTATTAAAACATATTTTAAAACTCATCCGCTAGAAAAATTAAGTAAGACTATTCGTGGTCTGCTGATTCTTCCATGTAAGTAACATTAATTTCTAGTATTCCTGTCTTTTCCACAATTTTTTATTTTTCATGTTATTGAAAAGTTTGGAATATTTTTATTCAATAACAGTTACAAATCAGGTCCTTAAAATCAAGAATTATCTAATTAAATTCTGAAGGTAAAAAAAAAAAACCAGGAATAAATAATAAAACCCATAGTTTAATATTAATGCGTTTTTCAATATTATTTCTTAAAATATTATTTTATATTGCACTATCCTTCTGTTTGTTGTTTATTTATTTTATTTTAATTATTTTTTACTTTATTTTTCCTTCCTTTTTTTTTTTTTTTTTTTTTTTTTTTCCCTAATTATCACGTTTTCTATTCAACAGTTTATCTATACTTCCACATGTATAAGTGATTTTTATTGGGTTTGGAAACAAGACATAGCCTTGTAAATAATATATTATAAAAAATAACTTGATAACATTCATATTGCATCTTTTAAAACCCTTATAAAAATTAAAAAAGTAATTCAGAAAAATATTTATCGAATTTTTATGACATAGAATATTAAAAGTATTTCCATAAATTAAATTATTTCAAAATTATTATTGTTATAATTATATTCGTAACTATAGGGTCCTCATAGCCAAGTGGCTAACGCTCTGGAGTTAGGCACCATAGGTTTTCGGGTTCGAGTCCGTCTGTGCCATTGATGTTTGTAGTGGTTCGGAATCCACTTTACGCCGTAGGTCCTGGTTTCCCATGTTCGTAGGGGGTAGTGTTTCTAGTGATAGGAGTAGTACGTTGTGGGGGTAGTGTTAGTCGTGCCCATAACATATTTCAAGTTGCACGTGCCCGTTCTACCCTGAGTAGTGTTAAATGAGTAACGTCGGTGCATCCCTTGCTTATGGCATAAAGGTAACTGTCTCTGTATTGCCAGCTGCATTAGAAAACAATATTTTTTTTAATTATGCATCGTCATTTTTTGTCCAACGAACCCGTTAAGATTGCTGGTGGGTACAAACAAGTAAGTTATTCAATGTTATTTCTCTAGATAATTGAAAAAGTGGAAGGAGTAAAACATTTTGGATATTATGGAAAAATCCCAACCAAATAGCTTGATTGTGAATACGAAACGCTTTACTGGCAACTGGCGTACCGATTACGGAGTACCCAACAAGGAAATACCCCTTAAACCTCCTCATCTTAATTAATAAATATGATTGAATTATAATGGCTGCTTAATTAATGTTAGTAAAATTAAAGATAAAGTTTCTAAAAATTCAAATTAAGTATGGTACTCAAAAAAAAAGATAAAAATACTATTTATTAAAAAGTAAGATAAAAAAAAAAAAAAAAAGAATTTAAAAGCTAAGTTTTAAATTCGGTACAATTAAGCACCAGTTGTCGATGCCGTAGACTATTTAAAAACGTAAACAAACAAACCAACCCTTTGTTTACTAAATTGCTGATTGGGATATTATGCTGAACGGGGAGCCAATAGGAGCATCTGAAAGGTAAAAGGTTAATATGTCCCCAAAAAAAAAGACCGATCACAGAACCGTGATTCTTTTTAATTTTATAATTTTTATTTGATTTTCAATTTTATAATTTTTGTTTGGTTTTCGATTTTATAATTTTTATTTTTATTTTTATATTTTTATGTCTAATCCTTTTATTTTCCTTACAAAAAAAAAAAAAAAAAGCGTACGATAAAAAAAAATAAAAACCTAACTTAATTACTAGTCGGAAAGTCATGAATGAAATTAAAGCACAACGTAGCAATAAAAAGGAAATAGAAAAGGAACGAAACGCTTTAGCGTGCTCTACCAAGTCTTTCAAAGTGATTTAATAGCGCGCGTCCCATTTGAAAATCGAACTCTAGTCGTTTGGCATGATAGCTAACGATCATTTACTTGAACCACTGCTCATGCTTAGGAGGAAACAGAATAATATTTTTAAAATAAAGTTTGGTATGCAACTTTAAATTTTTATATTATATAAAATATTATTTATATCTTATAAATGTGACACAACAAAAGAATTTTTTAAATAAATTTGACACCCATTTGACTTTTTGTCCGTCACAACAAAAGAAATAATGTAATAAGTCTGCCTGACTTATTACATTATTTCTTTTGTTGTGTCGGACTAAATTAACTTTCGAAATTTAATTTCGATTCTTCTATCTCATTGCAATCAATTAGTTACTGTAAAAAATTATTTAAATTTACAAAATGGAAGATTTTTTATAATTTGTCTTTATATTTATCTAAATAAAAATCACAAAAACTGTTTTATTTATTTATTTTTAAAGAACATTTGAACATTAAATTTTTTTTTCTATTAATATTCCTACATTATCAAGAATATTAATTAGCTCGACTCGAGAAGTTGGCAAAAGAGCAAACTTGAATTCTTCGAATTCTCATTATCAAAATATTCTGTAATCATTGCTTTCAGAAATAAATAAAGACGAAGGTGATTGTATGTTATCATATTTGGGACCTGAATGGCCAATTAGCTAGCGCTCTAGCCTTTGATACCACAGGTTTCGGGTTCGAATCCACGCGGTGTCATGGATGTTTGTAAAGGCTCGTGCTCACCAAGGCGACAAGATGCAAGCGAAAAATTTGACCAATCACTAGCCTCACCGCGGTCGCCTGAAACCGGTTTGCAATGCGCCGCTTGGAGTTGCCCAACTTTCAAGCTCGAAGCGGTTTTTCACTAGGCGTAATGCTATTTCTGACGTTTCGCTGTGAAGGGGTCGAAAAAAAATTTTTGTCGCTTGCTTCTTGAATCTTCACGTCTCTCGCCTCGGTGGGAACGAGCCTTCATGGTTCGGAATCCACTTTATATCGTAGGTCCCGGTCTGATGTGACTGCAGAGCTTCGCAGAGCCTATTCAGACTTCTCGTCCATCATTCCCAAACTGTAAAAAGGGGCCATTTAGTTCTAGGCACATTGATGGGGTATAGTGTAGTAGTAAGTATGTAAGCCTGCGTTTCACAATAAATAATCGGATCGTATAATGAAAGTGCAATATCTCTCGAATACGTTACGTAATAAATTGCATGTTACAAAACATTATGCTATGCACTTCTTTTTTTTTTACCTTTTTTTTTTTTTTTCTAATGCAGCTGGCAAATAGATGATAAGGGCTGCACCGATGTTTTGCATTACCCAGGGGGCGCGTGTCTTGGTAAGCCACGGACGCGGAGTAACGTGCCCCGCAGCGCTCTAAATCCTATTAGGACCGGGACCTACGGTTACGAACCAACATTATGCATGGCAAAGCCTTCGAAACCGATGCCTTTTACCGAACGCCAGAGCGCTAGCCATTCGGCCATCAGGCCCCGCTTTTTTTTTTTTTTTAAACTATGTAGGAAAATTATGCCATTAGCATAAACTATAATCTCGAATATTAGAGGACGAATAACTGACAAGTGTAATATAAAAATATTAAAAATACATTAATTTTCTCGTCGTGTTGCAAAACACATAGAGAGATATTACTAATATATATGAGAAAATTAGTTGTGGGTTAGAAACGAAATGCACTCATTTCCTCCAAATAATGGTGACACAAAAATTCTCAGACCAGTTCACATGATCAGGGGGATCAATCAGTCTTGGCACAGAAACATATACGTCATTGTCAAGTAAGGTTCGACCTATAGAGTAGTAATAAAACATAACGCGCATATATGTTGCCAGATTGAAGTCAAGATGTTCATCACGTGGAGAATATATATTTAATCACACAGTTTGGTCATTTTGCCGTTGATTCATATGGGACAGATCGCTTTTTCTCATTTGCATTGCTCTGAAAAATGGTTAAGTAGTCTGTGTGTATAGTTCAATTGAGAAAATTGTGTAAGGAGAGACTTATTCTTTTTTAATAGATACGTAGGAATTTCTTTCTTTCTTATATTGAATGAACATAGCATATTTTAAAAAACTTTTTTTTTTCCAAGTTAAACAAATTATACCTAATTCATATTGTTTTATGTATGAAAATATAGCATGATAGTTTGTTACATTTTATTTTGAGGAAGAGCTCAAAGGCTTCATTTTTTTTTAAAACTCTTCGTAAATGTGAATTTATTGTTTTTAAATATTGATTAATATTTAAAAACATAAATATGTAACTTTTAAATATTAATATAAATATAAAAAATTAAATTAAATAAATTTAAATTAAATTTATTAAATTAAATAAATAAAAATTAAATTATTTTTAAATATAATATAAATAGGAATAAAAATATAAATGAATGTTTTTATTTTATCAATAAATAAAATTGTTTTTGATATTTTGCTGCATGTTCCAAAAGAATTATGTATATTATATTATTGATTATACCCCATTAGTAAATATAATTTATCAAGTGATCTCTATACATTTTTATTTTTTGAAGCAGAAATTTACATGTTATAAATATATTTATTATATATGTTATATATTTACTGAACATTTTTATTAATAAATATATTATATTAATGGAAAGGGCCGCATGGCCGAGTGACTAGCGCTCTGGCGCTCGGTCCAATGGATGCGAAATCCACTTTAAACGGTAAATCCCAGTCTAATATGACTGGCAGGCGTAGGGGCTGACAATCTTACACAGTAAAAAGAAAACTCCTGTCTCGAAATCTGCCAGTAGGCAAACAGCTTTGATTTGCCGTAGGGTTGTTGCACCAGTTAAGAAGAGATGAAAAAAAGAGAATCAAGGAGAAAAAGAAAGATGAAAATAGGAGCGAGTAATAATGGTGAAATAATGTGTGAAACTAGAATGCAAGAAAGCGTGGGTTTGAACTCATTACTAGTATCTTTGCAGCCACTGAGTTTAGAAATGTTGAGACTCCATGACAAATACGATAGCTGCTAAGCTACTTGATGGGAGTTTTGCAACTTTTTACCAGCTTGCAAATGCAGAGGGAAAAAAAAAAAAAGGAAGAAAACTCCCGTTCATGGTATACGTAAAAATGAAACGAGGCCTAATCATGTAAATACAAAAAATATAAATAAGTAAAAATGTTGACTAATTATATTTCATATATATTCCAAATTTCTTTAATTTTATAAAAGAAATGATAAAAAAAATACCATAAAGGCAACAGTTTTTAAAATTTTATTACAATCTACAACTACTTTCTTTCTCGAGTGAGGAAACTCTTAAGGTTTTATTAAACAGCTTTGTTTCGTTATCTTCAACAGAAGGAAACTGTCGTTGCTACGCAAATAACTTCTCATCGCTGTCTCATCTAACTTTCAGCAATCAGGATCATCTCATCGCTGTGCTCTCATCTAACTTCACCAATCAGGAAATTAATGAGAACAGTGAGATTTGTGTTTACATGACATTTCTCCCACGCTAGCACAGGTTTTAGGTTCGAATCCTGACGGTTTACATGGATGTGTTCGGAATCTACATTAAACTGTTGGGCCCGATCTAAAAGTGTGCACAAAATGACCGTAGAGTGACAGTCCATGCTAGCATTCTAATCACACTATCTTTTCTAACACCATCGTCTATATGTTTATTATATAGACGATGGTGTTAGAAAAAGATAGTGTGTTTACTATACCCAAGGGCAATATATATATATATATATGTATATAATATACAATATTTTTTTCTTGCTCTAACGCGTGTGGCAAACACTTAGACAATTATCTTCGATGCCTTAAGGCGAGCGCTGCACCGACGTTATTCACTTAGCACTACCCAGGAGGTGCGTATAGCTTGAAGATAAGCCACGGACGCGTGCAACAATACCCCCGCAACGCTCTGTGATCCTATTAGACCGAGACCTACGGTTTAAAAAGTGGATTCCGAACCACTACAAACATCCATGGCACCACCGGGACTCGAACCCAAAACTTGTAGTACCGAGTGCAAGAGCGCTTGCCACTCGGCCATTCAGGCCCTTAATAATGTACAATATAGATAAGGACATTTTGTTTCAGTTGAAGGAATTGAGGTAAACCCATATAATATGGACGTTAATAGCGCTCATTTTTTTTTTTTTTTTTTTTTTTTATTCGGGCCCAAAAAATTATTTCCTTCAGTGTAAAGCACACTGGCTTTATCATTCATGCAATTAAGTTTATGACGTCAATCGCCTTCGGCAATCTTGCTTTCGCGCGAGCAATGTTTGCCGACCACAAACTATGCTACCTTTATCGCTTGCCTCAAAATATTTTGGTAGTAAAAAGTTTACACTAAATTTAAATTATATGTGTTGTGACTGATCCTCACAACACAAATTCCTGCAGTGCGGGACGGACCTTCCATGAATAGTCTACTCATTAATGGAGGGAAAGGGGCCAGCTCCTGTTGGGGTACCCGTAGGTAGAAGTCTGACTTGGATCCGTGTCGCTGAAGAAGGAGGAGGGAGGGCAGTGCCTTCTGGGAGGACTTTTAGGAGGGGATTACCTCGCATTTGCGTATAGGACGGATGAAACCCGAAAACTCGCACCAGGCAATCCGACTCACGAGGCAAGATGCTGAGCATCACAAACGCCTTCGAGTCTAATCCTTTTTTGAAATAGTGTCTACAACAAATCCGTTAGCGGTTTGAACTTCCGCCCTAATGCTCACTCGCATTGCCACTGAAACGCGAGTCGGGCATGAAAAATTCAATAAATATTAAAAACAAAATTGTTATAAGCGAAAAGGATTTTTTAACTTCCATTTGCTGCATTTTTTATATCATAATGAGCGACATTTCATTTCAAGTTTGAGTTTAAAAAAAAAAAACTAATAAAAACAATTAGTAGGACCATAAGAATATCTTTTACTAATCATGTATTGCGAATCTAATAAATGCATCAGCATATCATGAGTTAATGTATATCTCCTTGTATTTTTAAGGCATGACATTATGCATCTTTTTTCATAAAACTACTTATTTTTTAGTGTACAATCAGGAATCTTTTAATGTATATATTCTAGATGTTTAGAGCCGTAATTTTTTTTTTTCTATATTGATCTGACTTTTCAATATAAAGCTTCCATATTAGTGAAAAGTTAAAATTGTTTCTCCCCAAAATTGGTTCATAAAATGTTGATTATTCTTCTAAAAATTCTTTTAAAAAAAAAATTGCCAACTTATTTTGTTCTTTCATTTCTCTTCCCATTGTTTTTTATAACTTATTTATTATCAATTAATTTATATCAAAATTTTTAATTAATCAAATATAATGATATAAAACTAATTTAACCGAAAAAAAAATTATAAAATACAAAAATTAAATAATTTTATAAAATATATTGATTTTTAAAAATAAAGGGATAATCAGAAAAATTGTAATTACTCCACCAGATTATATTTTCTTAAAAATTTCAACAGTAGCCGTAAAAAATACGGCTTCATCAGAATACGATATGCAAATTAGTGGAGCTGCTATCATTTAACATCAATTATTGGCATAAGGACGAAAACAATCTATTAAAGTGGATGCAGATATTTCGAGATCTATGATTAAGATATGAGTACGCGACATCATTTATCTAAAATAAAAGAGGACCATCTTTGGACAAATAAAGAGGACCAAAGTTACTGCTATTGTAGGAAGATGGTTGAATGCGATCTCTCCAGTAAAGTTTTTTTAGAGAATACATTTCTTAGAACAGAATCAGCTTCTAGAAGTTACAGCCGATGAAGACTTTGATGCTTATGATGACCACTATTTGCAGCTAACAGAAAAAGAGGATCAGAACCTGCTTCAAATCTTTGTAACAGTCATTGGAAAACTGGCATTAAGATGAACTGCAAACAGAATGCTTCAGGAAGGATTGTATAATAGGAGTCCAACATCCTATGTACCTCTCACACCCCCAAAATACAAGATCTAATTTGGCACATATACACATGGATGTAAGTCAATGAAGGATTGTACTCTTTATTGAGGAGTGCAGATTTGTTTCAAAGTATTTTAAAGAGACTGTTGGTCTGACAGGAGGTGGAAGCCCAGTGTTATCCTCCATATCCATGAAAGAAACAGATTTTGCTGGTTCAATGTATGTAAATGGGCAGATATATATTTAAATAGCTGTACTGACTTACATATCGTCCGTCCCCAGAGGGCGCCGTTGATGATCAGTAATGTAGAGACGATGTTTTTGGATATAATTTTTCGTATTATATTTGGGGATCTTGCAAAACAATAATGCTAGATCATGAAGAGCTCGAGTTATTGAGAATTACCTTGATGAAGAGATTACTATGTGTATGAATTTTCTTGTACTTTGAACCCGAATGAGCATGTCTGGGCTCGTATTGCTGCACTCAATCAGCCTCATGCTATCTTTCGGTGTATTGAAAATGCTTTGATACCACAATAAGTTTTACTGCGCAAAGAGTTAATAAATACCGAGATCGGGACATCGCTATAATGCCTATCTCACTTTTAATGAAATGCGGCCTGATGGCTAATTGGCTAGCGATCTGGCCATTGGTAGTCCAGGCTTCAGCACCGTATGCTCGTGATAGGTGTTTGTTAGGGATTCAGAATCCACTTTAAACTGTAGGTCCCGGTCTAATTAACCAAAATGCTTTTGCGTTAGCCTAAATGCTTTTGCTTTAGCTTTGCGTGCACAAAATGACCGTAGAGCGACAAAACCAAATTATACTGAAGTTGATCATACATTGAACACATATATGATTTCTTTTGTATTTTCATTTCGTGAATATTAAAGATAAAAAATCAGCCCATTATTATTATTTTTTCGACCTTGAATTGTAAAAAAGTATTTTGATTAATGCTTTGACAAATTTAATATTCCAATGAGTAAAAATCTCACAATCCCAATTTTTAATTTTTCCTTAATTTTTAGAAACCAGTATTTAAGGATTTTATTCATCCTCATTATTCAGTATAAAAGGGTAAAAATATGAAGTTTATAATCATAATTTCAAGATCGTTAGTCAATACAAGCTATCATTTAAAGAATACTGCTAAAAGTACGAATAAAAATAATACTCAGTTTTTGTTTATTGATTCATTAAATTAATTTTAGACCAGGACATTACTTGGTCTCTGCCCCTTAATTTGAACAAACTTTTCAGATTTTTATTTATTTAAGCTTTTCATATTTTTATTATCTTTAAAAATTCTACAAAAACTCAAGTCTATCCCAATGTATATTAACAAGAGAAAAAAAAATCCCCAGACTCAATTATTATAGCAAATAATATTCACCCCGTTACTCATTCTTTTGTTTATTGATTCGTTTAATATTTTAGAGTCGTTACTTAGTCTCTGTCCCTTAATTTGGATAAACTTTGCATATTTTATATGCACTTTTATATTTAATCATTTACAAAGGTTTCTTTGTAATTATTATGAATTAAATCAACAATAAAATAATAATAAAAATAAAATTAAATAAAAATAATAATAAATATAAAATTAAATTAATATTTCATTTACACCACGTATATTTTAAGCTTCTCCGCTATGTTTAATATAAGCACAACTCACCAATCAATTCTTTTATTTTTTATTACACTGTATCTCTCATTTGTTTACAGCTGTATCACTTTCTCCTGCTTAAAAACCTTTAATTCATTCAAAACTCTTCCCCGTTTTTAATAACAATGTTGCACGATACATCATAAAAATTTTTGCACTCGATATCTTTAAAAATTCCACGGAAAATCAAGTCAATCCCAATGTTTATATTAACAAGAAGAAAGAAAGAAAGAAAGAAAGAAAATCCCCAGAGATGCAATTATTATAAAGTAAATAATATTCGCCCTCATTAATAAGTCGTCAAATCTCTATTACCCCTGAAATTCCACCATCCGAAGGGGGCCCGAAGTGGTCTCATTAATTACCTCTGGAAGAAGAAGTCCGAGGGGAAAAGAGAGACGCCAAGTTAATTACGGAGCATTATCCGGCAAGGATCCGGCGGTTTTTGTGGCGTTCCAGCCCTCGGACGGGGACAATCGTCAATTAGCAAAAGCACGCGCCACTTACCGTGGAAGGCCTCTGTTATTGGCAGAGCGCCTTGACAAACTGCGGTCCACATAATTAAGAATAGGTCCCAGGTATGGGCCTCTTCCGGATCTTTTCCGGGACCACTATACGCGGGGAGGGAAACCGACCCAGACTGCCGGATAGAAAGTAATGAGTTATTGCTGAAATACACAGTTATAATAAAAGTTTTAATAACTGCGGGGAAGACAATCTCTTTTCCTTCTCTTTTTCTCTCTTTTATTATTTTTTAATTCGGTTCAATTTTCTTCTTTGGGAAGTCCGGGCCTTCTGCTTTTGTCACTTCGCGAAAATGGAAAAGGCTTCCTTCTTCCTCCCCCACCCCCGCAGCATCCTCTGCCAGATATATACCGGGAGACGAAATTAATTGGGGGAAAGGAAAGGAAGTTTTAACTTCTCTCTCTCTCTCTGTGCCCGTGCTGGTAGTCGATGTTTTAAAGGCATTTTATTAATGAATCTGTGGGCTCCCGGTCTTTTCACGATAACAGAGCTAATGAAACGCTAAGAGATGCAACCTTTAATGATTCGCAAGTGCGGGGGTGGTGGTGTGGGGTGGGCGGAATGGGAGACACAGAGAGTGGGAATCGGGCGCATTTCCAATCTTTTGGGCTGAGTTTGAGATTTTTAAATATCCGATCGCGGTTGCAAAATCAATGTTGTGGGTAGAGCGGCTGCCGAGACGATAGCGTCCTGCGTGATAAATGGTGCGAAGCACTGTGCGAACCTCTTGCGTATCTATCAAAGCTTCTTTTTGGTTTCCCCTTGATTGGTCAGTTATGAAGCAATGGCTGCCGATTTTTTTCCAAGGCCATTTTGCCGAGGAGCAACAGTGGTTATTAATTGGACCCAATGAAACTTTCGTTCACTACAAAGCCAGCGGATTGTTCGACTAAATGGTTTTGGAAACTTTATCTCGACATTAATCAATTGCCAATGGAATTCGAATTTCAGTGTTGTCTTCCTGATTATTCAGGATTTGGCAAATTCCAGTACATAGAATCTGGGTTATTATGGAAGATGCATGAAAAATGGCTCTTTTCTCAATTTGGCTTTGGATGTATCTGTTTACCTATTCTTTGTTTAACGGCTATTCAATTAATCACTAATGGAAAGAAAAACAAATTAGTTACCATAAAACATATAACATAAAACGTAATAATTCGATACCGTTTTGTGTATATATAGCAAATCCGTTAAAATGTTTTACATTTATATTATATTGATAAAAATTTTACAAATTCAAATTTTTTTAATTTGATAATCAAGTAAAGAAAGAAAGTTTTTTTTTTCATGTATGTCTATAAAGATGTATATAACGTATATAAAGAAGAAAAAAATGCTTTTTAGTAAGAGAGATAATAGATAATGAGGAAATATGTTTAGATAATGAAGAAAGATGTTTTTGATATATTTCTCTTTTATGCGAGATTTAATGAACGAGTCACTGATTAAAGAGAAAATGTCATGAAATTTAAAATCAATCTAAACAACGTAATTTTGGCCAATGCTGTTATTTTCAACTGTCAGGCATGCTTGTTTTTCTATGTACTTGTGTGTATACAAAATTTGTGTATGTGCATACAAAATGGTTAACTGTGTAATATTATAATAAATTTCAAAAAGGAGGAATCATGATGTTGTTTACTAATCCCCCTGTTGCAGGAAAGCCTACACCAGATGCAGAAGACCCTGTTGCAGGCAGCAGGGCCATGGCTAAGGGTAATATGCAGCTTCACTTTTAGCGAAGAACAACTAGTGCTGAAGACTGCCTAAACCTCAAGACAACGCTCTACGATAATGATAGACAGGGACGTATCGTTTAAAATGATTTACGAACCACTAAAAACATCCATGGCACCGCTGGGACTCGAACCGAAACCCGGGCACCGTGCTCCAGACACTCATCCATTCAGACCCCAGAGTGAATTATATATCGACTAATCTATTGAAAATTTCATAAATATTAAAATGATGTATTATTTTTAATTTTCAAAAAGACTTGATTAAAAAGTTCAAAATTCAATTTATTTCAGAGCAATTTTCAAATAAATTAAGAAATAAATGTGTTTTGTTTGAAAAGTATATTCAAACATCAATTCGAAAATATATATATATAATAAAATATGTCTAATCATTGAATAAAAATATTTCTCAAAACACTTACTTTGATTCCCATTCAAATTAAAGCACTATTATACTAAATCTCAAAAAAATTATATATCAACTAATCTACTGAAAATTTCAGAAATAATTTGAAATCTATTTTTATTCGTTCAAACTCAATATTGTTAAAAATTTGTTGAAATCTAAAATTATTAAAATGATGCATTATTTTTACTTTCCAAAAAGACTTGATCAAAAGTTCAATTTATTTCAGAAAGATTTCAAATAAATTAAGAAATAAATAGACTTTGTTTGAAGAAAATATATTCAAACATCAATTCGAAAAAAAAAATTAATAATAAAAAAAAAAAAAACCAGTTCAGTCATTCAAATTTTTCTATCAAAACATTTACTTTGATTCCCCATTCAAATTAACTGAGCACTATTATAATAAATTTCAAAAGTGCAGAATTATATATCAATTAATCTACTGAAAATTTCAGAAATAATTGAAATCCATTTTTATTCGTTTAAACTCATTGTTAAAAATATTGAAATCTCAATTATTAAAAATGATGCATTAATTTTTAAAAAAGACTTGATCAAAAAGTTAAAAGTCCATTTTTTGTTTCAGAAAGATTTCAAATAAATTAAGAAATAAATGTGTTTTATTTGAAGAAAAGTATATTCAAACATCAATCAAAAAAAAAAATCACAGTTCATTCATTGAATACAAATTTTTCTGTCAAAACATTTACTTTTGATTCCAAATTCAAATTAACTGAACAATTATAATAAATTTCAAAAGTGGAATTATATATCAATTAATGTACTGAAAATTTCAGAAATAACTTGAAATTAATTTTTATTCGTTTCAAACTCAATATTGTTAAAAAATTGTTGAAATATATAATTACAAATGATGCATTAATTTTCAAAAAGACTTAATCAAAAATAAAGTTCAATTTATTTCAGAAAGATTTCAAATAAATTATCGAATGTGCTTTGTTTAAAAGTAAGTATATTCAAGCATCAATTCAAAATAAAAAAAAAATCACAGCTCATTCATTGAATACAAATTTTTCTGTCAAAACATTTACTTTGATTCCAAATTCAAATTAACTGAGCACTATTATAATAAATTTCAAAAAAGTGTGAATTATATATCAATTAATCTACTGAAAATTTCAGAAATAACTGGAAATCCATTTTTATTCGTTCAAACTCAATATTATTAAAAATTGTTGAAATCTATAATTATTAAAATGATGCATTATTTTTTTTCAAAAAAGACTTAATCAAAAAATAAAGTTCAATTTATTTCAGAAAGATTTCAAATAAATTATGAAACGAATGTGCTTTGTTTAAAGTAAGTATATTCAAGCATCAATTCAAAAAAAAAAATCACAGCTCATTCATTGAATACAAATTTTTCTGTCAAAACATTTACTTTGATTCCAAATTCAAATTAACTGAACACTATTATAATAAATTTCAAAAAGTGTGAATTATATATCAATTAATCTACTGAAAAATTTCTGAAATAACTGGAAATCATTTTTATTCGTTCAAACTCAATATTATTAAAAATTGTTGAAATCTATAATTATTAAAATGATGCATTAATTTTCAAAAAGACTTAATCAAAAATAAAGTTCAATTTATTTCAGAAAGATTTCAAATAAAATTATGAAACGAATGTGCTTTGTTTAAAGTAAGTATATTCAAGCATCAATTCAAAAGAAAAAAAAATCACAGCTCATTCATTGAATACAAATTTTTTTCAAACATTTATTTGATTCCAAATTCAAATTAACTGAACACTATTATAATAAGTTCAAAAAGTGTGAATTATATATCAATTAATCTACTGAAAATTTCAGAAATAACTTGAAATTAATTTTTATTCGTTCAAATCAATATTGTTAAAAAATTGTTGAAATCTATAATTATTAAAATTATGCATTAATTTTCAAAGAGATTTGATCAAAAATGTTCAAAGTTCAATTTATTTTAGGAAAATTTCAAATAAATTAAGAAATAAATGCATTTTATTTGAAGAAAGCATATTCAAACATCAATTGAAAAAAAAAAAAACCCAGTCCAATCATTGAATACAAATTTTTCTGTCAAAACACTTACTTTGATTCCCCATTCGAAAATCCTAAAGCGAAAGCAAATAAAGGTTAAAAAAAAAAAAAAAAAAAAAAAAAGACAAAGCAGCAAAGACTTTAGAGCGAATACTTCACTACCCCTTCCCTTTCATATAACAGGATATTACCAATCGCCTCCAAATCATGTGACAAAATATTTTCGGAATCTGAAAAATTGAGAATACATCGAGATCATTTCGAACGCTTATCGTCTGCGCAAAATTGCCCCAGAAAACTCTAAAGCTAGGAACGAAAAAAAAGAAAAAAGTCTTGACTATTCTATGCAAATGGCATTCTCAACTCTTCTCACCTTTCATCGGTGTATTTCGGGTGGGAGGAAAAAAGAACTTTTTGAGGGTAGAAAGAAAGAAAAAAAAAAAGAAGAAGAAAATGAATCGAAAGAATGAAAAGGGGGAGAGTGGGCACCAGGGGTTGAAAGGGTGGTCGGGGGATAATGGGCAAAATATGTCAGTGCCGTGCACCCAACCTAGAACGGAAATCTGCATAAGAACTTTGAGAGAAAAACCTTGCCACTGTCACCATTTTTTAACCCGACTGCTGGAAAAAGTGCTTTTTATTTCTTTTTGTTTCATCTCCCCCTCCCCCTTTCAAGAAATAAGAAGAGTACTGAATTTAAGATGAGGTCCCCTACATACCATTGACACAGGTTGTCATTCTGAATTTAAGGTCTTAATAGAGGATGGGAAATGTTAATTCCATTTGCTTATTGATTATCAGTTGAATAGTATTTCTGTTCCATTATAAAACATTAATGACACGATGAAATAAATTCTAACAAAAAATGCCACGATTGATTATTGTTTAGGTGCCACGAATAATTATTGTTATTCAGAGTAGATTTTGTACTTCGTAGTTGATGGGTTAGGGCAGGGGTGGTCAGCCTTGAACATTTTTCCAGCCCGTGAGATTTACCACACTTTTACAAATATAATTATTTTATAATGGCCAAAGTAGTGAAAAACCAATGTATTAAAAATAATACATTGATTTATTAGAATAATAATAATATTTAATATACATAAAAAAAAAAGAGAAAAGATGAAGTTTGATTTTAAAATAATATTCTTGCGAATATATGACAGATATTGCCAGTTTTATTGATGAGTTCACAGAATCAATAAATTATATTCTGCGAACTCATGAACGCGCTTTTTGAAACATCACTCATGTCACCGCCATAGTTCGATCTTGAAGCCTGTTTTACAAAAGGCTAGAGCCCTATCCAATTGGCTATTAAGCCCTGTAAATGCCGTGGATGGACATGATAAAACTTTATCTCTCTTTCCATTGGGCTGGAGGTTTGGTTTGTCGCTCTACGGTCATTTGTGAACAGGGCTACACAGACCGGGACCTTCCGTTTAAAGTGGATTCGAACAACTCACAAACCTCCGTACCACTGTCAGGATTCGAACTTGAATCACCAAAGGCCAGAGCGCTAGGCCACTTGGTCACCATGCCGTGGAGAATATAGGAAGGTGGGTACGATCCACTGACATGCTACTCTTCGGGTGCTCGTTCAAAATTTGTTGTTTCTTATCCCACTTGGTAGACATCTAGACCAAGCCCACGAACCCGTATGGACTCTGGTTGAAGGCAAAGGGGGAGGCAGTTAGGAACGGCAATCTGTTGTGATAGAGCACTGGTAGATAGAAGTCTGACTTGCTCCGTGAAGCTCTACAATCATATGAGACCAGGAGCTGACTTAAAGTAGATTTCGAACTACTGCAAGCACATGGCATAGACGGGACTCGAATCAAAACCTGTCCATCGAGTACCAGAGCGATAAACACTCGGCCATTAAGGCACAAATTTGCTGTTGTACAATGTGGTGAAGTGTAGCAGATTTCTCATACTGTATTGCGGGTATTAGAAATATAGAGATGAATGGCTTAGGTCATGCGCACAGTTGCACGATATTAAAAACCTGTCCATCGAGTACCAGAGCGATAAACACTCGGCCATTAAGGCACAAATTTGCTATTGTACAATGTGGTGAAGTGTAGCAGATTTCTCATACTGTATTGCGGGTATTAGAAATATAGAGATGAATGGCCTAGGTCACGCGCACAGTTGCACGATATTAAAAACTGTCCATCGAGTACCAGAGCGATAAACACTCGGCCATTAAGGCACAAATTTGCTGTTGTACAATGTGGTGAAGTGTAGCAGATTTCTCATACTGTATTGCGGGTATTAGAAATATAGAGATGAATGGCTTAGGTCATGCGCACAGTTGCACGATATTAAAAAACTGTCCATCGAGTACCAGAGCGATAAACACTCGGCCATTAAGGCACAAATTTGCTGTTGTACAATGTGGTGAAGTGTAGCAGATTTCTCATACTGTATTGCGGGTATTAGGAAGATAGAGATGAATGGCTTAGGTCATGCGCACAGTTGCACGATATTAAAAACAGTTAACATATTTTAACGGTCAGCAACAAAGGTCACTATCAATGCAAAGTGAAACTCGAAAGTCATCCAGGGTGTCACAGTAAAAGTCGTATGGACCCAATACATTTGCGAATCAGCGGTACTCACAGAATGAATGAAATTTTTCATTCGTAATTTTCAAATGAGCGATAACAAGCCAAATTATGTGTATTATTAATTTATTGTTTTTCTAGATCGCTGATTTGATGTTAATGCAAAATAAATAAAATGTAACTAAATAAAAATATATAATTTAATCGACTAGGCTGATATGCTGGTTAACCATAAAAATTAGAATTTAATGTAAAAACAAAATGCACAACAGCAATCAACAAACACAGAAAGAAAAAGTATCAATAAATTATGTTCATCAGTTTTCGTTCAAAACTGAAAAAGAAAACAGATTAAATCTGTATGTCGTTCAATGTACAGTCACAATTTTCAAAAACGAGAAGTATTGGTTGAGGTTGTGACAACATGTATGATCATGTGATGGTGACAATCGGGCTGCCTAATTGAGTTTTACGTATACGATGATATTAACCTTGATAGTCACCCTAGAGGCTAACAGCCAGAAAGCCATATAGTCCATATAAGTAGTTCGTAGTCTATAAAAAGAAAGCAGATTAAAATACTAAAAAAAAAGAAAACAAATTAAATAAAAAACTATAGAATTTTAAACGATTTTATAAAAAAACAAGCAAAAGAAGTTTAAAAAAAAAAAAAATACAGAATTTCAAAGGTTTTTTTAAAAGGCAAGTAAAAAATTAAAAAAAAATATTTTTAAGAAATATAGTATTCCAAACGATTTTATAAAAAGAGCGTGAAAAATTTTAATAAACCAATAAGAATAGGTCATCAAAGAAATTTTTAAAAAACAAACCTATAAGAAACATCGAAAGTGATCAAGGGAATGAAAATTGATCAAGGACACGAAAAAGGCGATCAAGGAAATAAAAAAAAAAACCAGCTCCCCAAAACAATATCCATAATTTTATGGATAATAACCTTTTCTTCCTTTTTTAAAAGGAAGAAAAGGTTATTATCCATAAAAGTCAGTAATAAAAAGTCAGTTAAGTCAGTAATAAAAAATAGGGGTATGTCTGTGGTGTTGAAATTTACTTAACAGAATTAATAATAGAAAAAAATGATCAAATATAATTTATAATTATCAAATAATTATTTGATAATTATCTCTAACATAATTATCAACTAAAATTTTTTTTATAATTATCAAATAAAATTCTATGCAATAAAAAAAAAAAATTTCTGAGTATAATAAATTTTTATAAATACATTGTAGGAAGGGCAGAATATAACATGTGCAAATTGTGTTGAATTTGCTTATAAAATATGGTTATAATAAAATAAGAACAATTTGGAACTTAATTTACTTTAAAATTAACTCCAAAATTTAGTGGAAACGTAAATATTCAAATATCAGTATGAGGACAAATATTTTAAATAATGATTGTAATCATTTCCTTTCTTTGTACACGCCGTGAAATACTATTTTTTCTAAATTTTAAATACTTTTTAATAGAGCATTTATCAGTAAAAAAAAAAATTTCTAAAAAATGAGTTTTGAATATTATTCATCTTGTTACTGACTGTCTTGCAAATATTCATTCACGTTTAATATCATGTGCACAACAAGTGATTGCTATCATTCAAATTGTGTGGAATTTACTTAGAAAATGTAATTATAATAAAATAAAAACAATTTTTGGACTTGATTTAATTTAAAATTAACTTCAAAATTTAGAGGAAAAGTAGATAATCAAATATAAGTTTGAGAATAAAAATATTAAATGATGAGAATAATTATTTTCTTTCTTTGTTTTATTCGTGAAGTACTATTTTTCTAAATTTTAATAGAGCATTTTTCAGTAAAAAATGTTTTAAAAAAAATGAGTTCCAATATTATTCATCTTGATGCTGACCGTCTGACAAATATTCATTCACGTTTAATATTATGCGTACAACAAGTGATTGTTATCATTCATCATTTACTCATAACAACACTAGATATATTGATTGGCACAGTTACAAAACATTATTTTTCTGTTAAAAGGAAAACAGTTTCTGTTCTGATTTATAGAGCTTTCATAACGCCTGATTGCTTAAAAGGATAAACAACCCGAGTGTCAGAAAATGCAGCTGACATAAATCACGTGACTCGCGAAGTAATCGAACTTGATTGGAAAACGATGATTTCTCGGAACACACATTTTAAAGCTTTAAGCGCGAAACAAAATGTTTCATCTTTACCAAGTATTCGATTTCTTCAAACGTCGATTCCGTTTCGTTTTCATTTCAAAAGAGATAGAAAAGAAGAAAAAAAGAGTCTCTAAAAAAAAAAAAAATATTCGCAAAGGAATCAATTGCATTGAATCTTTGTTTCTCTTCGAGACCAGAAGAGGGCGTTAGTAGCGCGCGCGGTCATTTATCGTCTGCTCACTAACAAAAGTCATTTAAGAATTCTCGCTATCTCGGATTCGGGTTTTGTGAAATTCTCGGCAGTTATCGGTAAATAATTCATTCCAAACTCAAAACAGGGCGAGTTTTTTTTTTTTTTTTTACTGATAAAAATAGAATAAATATTACGAAGAAGAAGAGATGTCAATAAATATGAGTATCTTTCGCGTTCTTTGTTGTGCGATTTCAGAAAAACCAGAATCGACCTCTATGTAAATTTATGACCCGATGCTAGTGTCACATATTTCGAAGTCGGTAACTCTAGAAAGATGATTCTAGGGGAAGAAAATTTGAGAGAGAATCCGGTATTTTACATATAAAAAATAAACAACAATAAAAGTAGACTGGTGAATAATGGTCCCACGTATTGTCAAACTGTCATGTTGTTCAACTAGTGAGTGGCTTCTTTATATTTTGTTGTAAAATATTCCCTTTGACATCTTAAATAAATTATTAGTGTTGGCGGTTATACCTTTTCAACAAAAATATCTAATTTTTAATTGCACTGAAGACAAATTAAAGTCAGTAGCTAAGTTTTATTGTTAAAAGTTCGTGATTTTGAAAAAGCTAATACTAACATGCAATCTTAAATTCCATAAATAAGTAATTAAAGCTGAGTTATGAAATGGGGAATCTCGAAAATTCTTTTTCGTTAAAGTCCTATTTTATTACAAATATATAAATATAAAGAATAAAGTGTGGGGTTTTGGATAACTTTAACGAAACATAAAAAATTTCTTCATCCATTTTAAGCGGCCTGATGGCCAATTGCTGGCTAGCATTCTGGCATTTGGGGCCTCAGGTTCGATTCCTGGCGGTGGATATTTGTTAGTGGTTCGGAATCCACATTAAACTGTAGGTCTCGGTCTAATTAGCCCAAAGTGTACAAAAAAAAAAAAAATGGCCGTAGAGAGACAAACAAATCATCCGATTTAATTCTTTGAAAATCCTGAATCTGTAATTCAACAAAAATTTTAATTTAACATAATTATTAAATGAATTTTATTTCATTTTTGGATTACTAATCTTTAAGCAAAATTAAAATATATAATACTTTAAAAAGCAGTAACTTAAATAGAAAACAAATACTGATATGCACAAAACCTTGAAAAACAATTTTCTTCCACCGAGTACTGCCTGATAGCTAACTGGCTAGCGGTATTTATATTAAGGTGAAAATTGCAACAAAAGTTAAGAAATAATCTTAACTTCAAATTGTTATTTAAAAAAATTGTACAATGTTATTTTTTAATTAATATTTGAAAGCATGTAATTGTCATCAACATCATAGTTAGTAATAAAAATAACTGCTTTTATGAAAGATAGTAAAATTTATATTTATGTTACATCATAAGATGTCTCCTTATTGCTATAAGTTATAATATTTTCTATGTGAGTTTTCATTTTAGAAAAAAAGAAGAGGGAAAAATCGTGAGGGAAAAAAATCTAATTCTTTATTATGTCATATAATAAAATCCATGTTGTCCATTGCATATCATCAAAGATATGTAAAGATAAAAAATATGACTTGATATGTAAAAAAAAAAAAAAAAATGTGATATGTGAAAGATAAAAAATATGATTGATTAAGTGGGGTAGAAATTAGAAAACTATAACAAATATAATAATGTGGGAACAAAGAAATCATAATCCAAAAGAAACACGCTAAAATTTTAAATTCAATTACATTTTTATAAATTTCCAATTTTTCCTATGGCAATGTGCACAGCTAGCATGCAGGAGGGTACCGGTTCGAATCTGTTAGCTACATCCATTGCAGTAATTGCTTTCAGAAACGAGGAGACTAGGTGACGATCAGGGCGATGTATGTTATATACTAGGAAATCGTTAGTCAGGTTGTCTGAAGAGAGTTTTCTGTGTGTTCCTCCAATACGACACTCAAAAACGGGGTAATTGCAACTATAAATCCTCCCAAAAGATAAGCTGCCTGATGACCAATTGGCTAGCGCTTTGGCCTTTGGTACCACAAGATTCAGTGGTTCGAAATACACGTTAAACTGTAAGTCCCAGTCTAATTATCCCGAAGTGTGCAAAGAATGACCGTAGAGCAACAAAGCAAATCGAATCACCAGAGTAATAAATAACATATTTCTAAGCACTATATAAATATAATGCATTTTAATCAATAATCGAATCATTTAGTTTTCAGTTTAAATTACTTTGCATTAAGCAGCATTATTATTTCTACATAATAATATAGATATTAAAATATATTTAAAATACAAAGGAAATTAATTCCCAAATGGCATTTAAAACATTTTTAATTAAATCAAACAGTGTTTCTTGTATATATTTCTAATTAATCAAAATATTGACAATGGAAACAACATATATGGTTTAATTTATTTTACTATGACAACTTACGAAAATATGTGAATATGTTAATAAAAGGAATTTAGAATTTAAAAATTTGTTGAAAATTATATTATAGCACACTATTTGAAAATAACAGAAAAATATTTAAAACAGAATGCAAATATAAAAGTTTTAATCAAGTCCATTCAAATATTTACGAATTATTGTCGAAATACTTACGAATTTATTATTATCGAAATATTTACGAATTTATTATTATCGAGGCAAATAAAAGTCGTGTGTACTGTCGTCTATACATTTAAAAACTACTCTACTTATTTGCTGAAAATTTCGCAGTTTGTTCTTATTAGTGCCAGGAGTGCTTAGAGAGTGATTTAAACGAAATTGGCAACGCTCTTGATTTTTAAAGTGTTAATAGAAGATTGAAATTTTACACATTTCGACTGCTGTTCAAAAAAAAAACATTTTATCTCGAGACATTTGATAAGTTAATGGACGAAATACTACAAAATTGGATTACCATGTGCTAACCAAATAATTTAACACACAGAAAAAAAAATTAAAGACAAATCAAAAAGACAAAACTACAAAAAAAAAAAAAAAATGAATTATTATGCACAATTCAATTTATGTCATTTTTATTGATTAAATTAATTGACATAGAAAGAAGGAGAAAATCAATGAAATCGGAAGTTTTTTGAAATATTGAATTTTTAAAGCCTATTTTATTGCTAATTTTTGCTAACAAGAATTATAATTTTCTTTAACTAAAAAGAAATTAGTATTCTTTGAGATTTTTGGTAGCCTCTTATCTTTATATATATAGTAAAAAACCTTTTTTTTTTTTATTGGAATTCTGATCTCCATAGTGAAAAACCATATATAGCGTTGGAACGGTACCTGTAGCATGAAAATCGTCGGCTTTAGGCAGACTAACTATGGAGATCACATTCCAATAAAAAAAAAAAGTAAGCGTTGCCATTTCAAAGTTTTTAAATCACTGTTTTATCAATCAATCAAAGTTTGTATCACTGTAATTATTAGAATTTAACCATTGCTTTTCATATGATTCTTGAATGCATACCTGAAAACCCTTAAACCAAAATTTCACTCAGTTTTTGTGTATGGTATGGTAGCTGGCGATTCATATACGGTAGGGCATGTATATACGGCATTTCACTGTAACTTAAAAACTAGAGTTCTAACTTTTTCTCTCTTAAGTTATTATTCTTTAGTTTTGTGTTAAGCCAAAGAAATACGGATATTATTCAATAGTTTTTATAATTAAACGCCAAACAAATCTGGATGGATAGATTTAGAGATTTTCTTTGATTTAAAGTAAATTGTTAAAAAATTCAAACCAATTCTTTAAATTAAAGTTAATTGTTCCAAAATTTAATTTTTGAAATTAAACCAATTGGAATATTTTTAAAAATATTTTTTTTTTCTTTGTAATTTTTTATATTTTACTTTCTGAATTATTTATTTTATATATATATATATATATTCCCAATAATTTTTTTTTTCTTTACAATTTATGAAACTATAATTCTCAATCATTATTAGTATTTTGCATCTGTGATAGAAATTTCTCTTGATTTCTTTGTACTCCCACCTTTTTTTCTTATAAAATTTACTAAAGCTAACTTCGAAATATCAAAAAAAAAAAAAAAAAAAAATTCTCATAAATAGTTTTTCCATCAGAGGGTTTGTTAAAAATAGAACTTAATAGAAATACGAAAATTAAACAAATTATAAATTTAAGATCTTGGATATATTCATCAATAAAATTTCCTGATAGATTGATTTCCTGGCCAGATAGGTCACGATCATTTGAATCGCTGGTCATCGTCGCTGGTCATTTATCAACAACTGCGGTATCAGTAAATAGGATTTTCTTCAGCAAATTAGCAATAAATTGGCCTTTCCTCAATAAATAACTCTTAGATACGGTATTGTATTTATGTGGGGTCAGATAGGAGTGCTATCCTTCCAAGGGTTTCCTTAATAGTCGCTATGTAACTATGTACAGTAGGGGGCTATTTGAGAATGTAGTTTTGTTCGAATTAGAGAATTTGACAAATTCTACTCCTATTTGTCAAACTATTACAGATTGGAGAAGGTAGTTTAGCAGTGGAATCTTCTAGAAAAATAAAACTTTCCAATGTAGGGTCGTAGCTAATAGATGTTTTTAAAATTATCACAGTTGAAACTAGTTGCAAGAAAGGACTACGCCTGCTAAAAATGAAGACATCTACGAAATAACAAAACAAATATTTGTCATGTTACCAGGTTTAGTCACTGATAATAAATCTTTCGATACCGTAGTAGATGTCGATCAGTTTGTCAATTGCCCACCAGAATTCCTAAACTCACTTCATCAGGTTGGATTGCCACCACATCTTTTTATTTAAAGTGGCATCTCCAATAATTTTACTACGGAACCTAGACGCTCCAAAACTTTGCAATGACCCAAGGCTACATATAAAAAGTTGCTGGGCAATGTGATTGAAACGGCTCGTTTAACAGGAAAATGAAGAGGATGAAACAGTTTTATCCCGCGGATATCACTTATTCTGATGGATCTTTAGTGAGAGATTTCATTTCATTTTCATTTTCATGTGAAACTAGCATTCTCGGTCATGATCATCAAGTCACATGAGTAGTCTATTAGGTACTGTGGAGTAGACTTAAGATCATCCTGTTTCTCTCATGGATAGCCTTATGTTGCTTACTCAAGAGTAGATTCATCCAAGAAATTTATTCCTGCATCTGAAGGTGAAACTAAACATGTTGTTTATAATCAGGTTTTAAATTAAGTTAATATTATAATAAATTTGAAAATGTTTTATTTTATAATTTATACAATTTTCATATATTTTTAAATACCTTTCAGTAAAATTACTTAAATTTTACATTACATTCATTCTTCTATTATTCATTCTATCTGACAAAATATAAAAATATAAATACCCCAGCAGTGCCGCGTAAACATCTATTACCTTGACAAAAATTCTGATATAATTTTTATCACCTCTCAAATTTAATTTATTTTTGCATCTATTTTTGTTGATTTTTTTGGAATAATAAACAAATGCTGGTGAAATCATGACAAAATTTAAATAAAAATTCAAAAGACAAATTTACTATTAAAAATTACAATTTTGATTTAGTTAAATATAAATAATTAGATTTTTTTTGTCTGATTTTTATCTGATCTTTTTTTATTTCTTGAAGTAGAAACAAGTAATATAAAAAAAATATTTTTAAACTCAATTCTAATTTCAGAAAGTCCTTTATAAATAAAATAAAATTATTATAAATAATATAAAATTATTTGGATACTATTGGTATAGCAGACAATATAATTTAAAAAGATAAATTTTATCTGATGATTTCAATATTAGTATAGTTACTAAAAACAAAGTAATATAAAAAAAAAAAATTTAAGTAAATTCCTACTTTTTCCCTATATTGTAGGAAGTCCTTTTATAAATAATTTTCATTCATTTTTTAAATTCATCTGGCGCCATCCATTGGTAGATGTATGCAACTTAAATCTAAAAAAAACTAAAATTAATTAATTAAATTTAATTACTGAATTAATATTTGAAAAAAACTGCATTAACATCAAGTGTCATCCACTACAAGTTTTCAAAAAAATGTATTTGAAGAGTTGGTGGATGAATAAAAGCTATATTTTATGAACGATTGAAAATTTGACCAAGATATATATAGGGAGAGTGTGAGCTAATAGAAGGAATTGAAAAAAATAGTCAATTAAATGAAAAGAATTTGACTTCTAAATTTTTTATTATTTTAAAACTATAATGTATTTATTATTCACACCAGAAAAATTAACGACATTTTTCTGAAGGTTAATTTTGGAAAAATGTTTTTGTTAAAAGTTTTATAACAAAAAATTAAATTCTAAGCAAAAAATTCCCAAATTTTTTGATTTTAAAATGAAAATGAAGAAATTTTTATAATCTTTAAAAAGTATTATGTTAGTTAATGAATCCATGCAGTTATAAAAGTTTACATTTAAATTCTTTCTAAATAAATTAAAATCGTTGGACCGGTCGGACTTTTTAAACACTTACAGTGTCTAAAAATATTCAACAGATGTCTGATTTAAACAGAACATAAAAATTAATACAACTAATTTGAAAAAATTTTAAAGCTAATTATGTACTTATGCATTAGTATTACTATCACTAAACATTTCTAAAATTTATATCTTTATTTATTTTTTTTTTCTAGTTTATATGTCTTTCCTACAGTGGTATTAATGTTGTCAGTGCTATGTGGATGCATGGGTTTATTTTAATGTACCCTCCTTTTATTTGGCATACTACTGAAACTAAATTTGCATATCAATGAGGATTGTATTGATGAGGATTGTATGATGAGGATTGTATTGATTCCTTTGCTAAATAAGTGTTAAAAAATGCTGTATTAAAAGTAATAACTTCATTGATCAAAAATCTTTTCACCCTCACTTGTTCGCTTTCCATTGATTAATAAGTAGCTTGTAGGATCAAATAGTGTCTACTTCGTATTCCACTTATAGTTGCAACATTAAGAAATTCAGCTGCAAAAAAATTAATTTTTATTTATACCTTTACTGTATGTTTAATGATATTTGCACATTATAGTTCTAATTAGTTGATTACATAAAGGATATCGGAGAGCTTTCAAAACTAGACTTTTGACTGTTCTGCCCGTCTTATCACAAGCAGATTTGCTATCACCTGAGGCATAAAAGATCCATTTCGCCTTAATTACTTCATAATTATCTTTGTGTTAACATTCATTCAAAATGTTAGCAATTTTTATACTATGGGATATAAAAAATTTTACTTAAGGATCATTTTGTTTTAAATTCTGCATTAATTTTTGGGCTGCTAAATCATGATTTATATTATAAGAACACCTTTCAAGCCTCCTTTGCTTTTGCATAAAACACAAGTTTGTGTTAACTACCACAGCCTTAAGTCCGTCTTGTAGTGTACAAAAAAGAAAAATCCAAAATCCATTAGAATGAAAGTATCTTAATTAGAAAGTTCTTTTTTTTTTTTTAAACAAATGCTTTAAGATTTGGATATGTTTAAGTGTGGCATAAATTTTTTCCTCCTTCTTAAAAAAAAATGAATAGTAACCCAGAATTGTTAAGATATATATTGTTAACTGTTAGATATATGAGATACTAAGTCTCTGTCAGTTGATATACAATGCTCATAGCTAATTATAAAAGGGTCAAAATATAAGACTTTTGATTTTAGGAAAACAAAAGGAACATTCCTGATGCAGTGTTTATTGCGTAAAAACAACACACAAACCACATTAATTAAATTGTAGACCATTTTTAATCAGATTTAGATATATTTCTTCAAATACCGTAGGCACAATAAGTAGTTGAACATTCTTGCATTCTGGTGAATTGTACAGATACATATGGTATATGTCAAAACTGTCATCTAATGTTGTATGTAGTAACAATAATGTAACAATTCTCTTAAATCCAATATTAACATTGCAAAAAGAATTTTTGCCGAAATTTTACTTTTATTATATATATAGTATTTTTTTTTTTTTAAAGTTTATTTTTTTCTGATGCTGACTTATTCTTGACCTTGGCATAAGACTTGAAATTTCATTATTTTCATAGAAATCCCACACTAATTGTGCTGTTTCTTTCTTTTTGTTTTTCCTCTTCATGTGAGTATTTTCATCAGGTCCAAGAATTTGTTTTTCGCTTCTTTTAATTTTTGTTCCCCAACCGGTAATTTTCTTTGTATATATGCTGCATAGAGTTGCAGAAGAGATTTTATGTAAAATTATATAATGTTTAGTCCTCGTTAAAATTTTTGATGGTCTTTTTGCATATGCAACATCGTTTACTACTAGGATATAACATTTCTTGATTATTTTAGTTTGATCAATATTATCATTATTGAATATTTTAGTTTATAATATTATAATTATTATATTATTATTATATTATTATAATTATTATATACATATTTTATTATTTTTATTATTATTATATTTATTTAGCTTGAACAATAATGTTCCTTAATTATTGCTCAAGCTAAGGATTTCTTAGGATTAAGATTAAATAAGTCGAGTAGCATTTTTTCTTTGGTAAATTTTAACTTGAACTTACTAAAGAAATTTTTGCTTTGAATTTGCATCATAACCAAATAAGCTCTTTGTTTTGATGGGAAATTTCATCGTTGTTCTATACAATTTAAATTACAATTTGGATCGTTGGTATTTAATCCAACACTACACAAACACTTTGATATCCTGTAATGAAGTAATAAGAGTTTCTAGCATCAGTCTTTTTTAATAACAAAAATTTCAAAACACTAAATTCTAACTTGTATACAGTAATGATTCAGATATAAAAATTTTGTTCTTCTTACTAATACAGAAACAAAACCCCTGAAAAGTTCTTCTGTCTTTTACTTCATCAATCAAGAGTAGTTATCAGGATGTTGATTAGTTAAACAAAAATTCCATTTCAAATTCTCAAAATTTTTCTATTTGATTAACATTGGAATTACCGCTGATGTTACTGAATCCTCCAAACAAATTTAAAGACAAAGGTCTTTTATTACATTTGTTCTGCATGTTTACTTTTGTAATAAACTGCTTAATTAAAATTTAATTAACTGCTTAGCAAAATGAAGGTGATATAAGTAAAAGGGAGTCGGGAGAGGGAAGATGACATCTGTCAGTCTCATTTTTTTTTTTTTGTATGAATTCTTTTATTTTGTAAAACAGTATTGCTCTCTATAATTGGTAAATTGAAATTAAGCAAGTTGTTTTGGCATATTTCTTTTTAATTTGTATCCATTCTCTGTACTTTTAAGTGAATTAACTAGAAATTATTTATATTTTCCACAATAACTCTTAAAAGATTAATATTTTTAAGATTAAATTATAAGGTTATAAAAGAACTACCAGATTCTAGATCAAAATCGATAATAATCTTTTAGAAAAAGTTATCAGTCACTTGTCATAACTTCATTTACCATATATATATACACTCCAGTCCATAAATTAAGGATAATTCAGAATCACACAGAAATTGAACTCTAAAATAAAAATTTCACCTGTCTGATTATCACACACATCTTGAAGAAGAATATGCAAATTACAGGAAACCACAGATGGCGCGGATAGTACGTCACAATGACGAGAGTGTAAGAGAGGGTATACCGGGAATGGTGGCAAAGAAGTAAAATTGTTGACGAAGCGCTGTAAAAACCCTTCAGTGCACCCGCCATAGTTATGGCACAAAAAGCCTTGGATGATTTTTTATGTGGTAGAATTATCGGACGACTGGAATGTGGACGTGTGCCAGCTGGATGTATCCAAGGAACTTGGAATCACCCAGAAGTGTCATCTCAGGCTTTGGCAACGATTCCAAGATGATGGTAATGTGAATGATGTAGATGTTACAGCAGCACAGGTCGCCCCGAGTTACAACGCCGAATGAGGACCAGTATTTAGCAGTTTCTGCCAAATGAAACAGACGGAGCACAGCATCAACCTTTCTCGTCAGCTCTCTTCAGCTACCGGTACGATAGTTTCAAGAAAAGACCGTGTACAGACGCTTAGGGCATTGGTCTATAACTTTTTTTTTAGTCAGATGTATTCCCTTACCGCAACTCACTGTCGGCTGCGATTAATATATAGATCATTTAAATACATGGTCTGGTGTGATGCATATTTTAGAATTGAGTCAGGTTTAATTTTCGGTCTCAATCTCGCCTGGATTTCATATGGAGGCGCCAGGCCCGGTACCACAGACACCATTGAACGACACCGTTACGGTGGTGCAGGATGGGCGTTTGGGGAGGGAATTATTCTTGGTTCCAGGTCCCTGCATGTTCAGAGTGTAACGTTGACGGGGGCATCTATCGTGGATATCATTCTGGAACAACACGCCCCTGTCTGTTTCGGGGCGCCATGAGGGTGCTGAATTTCTGTTTATGGATGACAACTTAAGGCCTCAAGTGCAAACATTGTAGAAGAATGCCTTCAATTGGTGGATATCACCGTATGGATATTCAGCATACTCACCGGACTTGACTCCAATAAACAAAATTGGGATAAAAAAGTTCGAAGTGCAACCCGTCAACCCCTCCACCTGTCAACCGGAACTTCGGAGGTCATTGAGTTGAGAGTGGTTTAATATTCCCGACGTGATCAAATTGACAATTTTTACTCAGCATGCAGTCAAAATTTTGATGAATCTTAACTTTTGCATCGTAAGGAGACATACTCCATAATAACCATCATATTTCCAAATCAAAATTTTTTTAAATACATTTTCATATTTCCAATTTGCTAAGGAGTAAAAATTAAAATTTTATTTTATGTCAAACATATAGTATTTTTTTTTGCTATTTTTTTTTTTGTTTAATAAATGACTTTATAAAATAAGTCAAATTTGTTTTTCTTATTTTCTCTTACTTTAATTCATTTATTAACGTTCAATTTATTATCTAGAAGTGTATATATATAGAAAGCAAAAATAATAATTATAACGCAATAAGTATTATAAGCAATTTATATTTGATAAATAATAATTTAAACAAATTTAAACACATTTTTATTTTCTAAATTTTTTTAGTTAGCTAAATTGTTAAAACAAATATTCGTCAATTTTTAATAATTATTTATCAACAGCTAAAATAACTAAATAACACTAGCAAAAATTACGTAAATGAATAAAAATAACTGCAACAAGTTAATAATTGTTCAAAAACAAATATTTTTAATTTTTAATAATTATTTATCAACAGCTAAAATAATTAAATGAAAACATATTTTATTTTCAATGATAGTAAAAATAATTACGACAAGTTAGTAATTGTTCAAAAAACAAATATTTGTTAATTTTTTTATAATTATTTATCAACAACTAAAATTAAATAATAACATATATTACGTAATAATAGTAAAAATAATTCCGGCAAATTAGTTATTATTCAAAAACAAATGTTTGTAAATTTTTTTAATAATTATTTATTACACCATTAATTTATCGCATATTAATTATTAATATAATCCATTAGCTTATAGAAGGAAAGGCATCATTATTTTTGAATCATGAGGAAGTTATTGATCAATCATGATTGAGGCGCCATACCAAATAAAAATTATTAAATCATCCGATTAATATCCAATTAATTCATTCCACAGTGATAAAACAACAATGTTACCGATTCCCAACGATTTCCATCAAGCTACCGAATTCTCCCTAACTTACACGGATGTCAATCACCACGAAGACCAATATACGGATTTAAGAAACTTCAAAGTTTTAAACCATCGACAATTTAGTTATTTTTCAAAAACAAATATTTGTTAATCTTTTTTTTTTTTTCATAATTATTTATCCACAGCATTAATTTATTAATTATTAATATAATCCATTAGCTTATAAAAGGAAAGACATTCATTATTTTTGAATTACGAGAAAGTAATTTATCAAATTATGATTGAGACGCATACGAAATAAAAATCATTAAATCATCCGATTAATGTACAGTCAATTAATTCACAGTGATAAAACAACAATGTTATGATTCCCAACGATTTCCACCCAGCTACGAATTCATCCTAACTTACATGGATGTCAATCACCACGAAGACCAATACGCGGTCTTTAAATAATTACATATGACATTAATATTCAGTAAAAATGTTTGAAACGACAAATTATGTTATTATTCAAACACAAATATTTGTTAATTTTTTTAGCGATTATTTATCAACAGCTAAAATAGCTAAATAACATATGCTACGTAATAATGGTAAAAATAATTGCGACCAGTTAGTTATTATTGAACAATTATTTGTTATTATTTGATAATTTTTAAATAATTATTTTATCTGTTTTTCTGTCATATTCTTTTATTTTATCTAACTTTTTTAAACTTTTAGAATTACATATTTTAATAACTACGATTACTAATAATTATGACAATTTAACTGCTATTCAAAAAGCAAATATGTGTTAATGTTTTAACAATTATTTATCAACAACTGAAATAATTAAAAATAATAATATATATTATGTAATGATAGTAAAAATAATTACAATAAGTTAATTATTGAAGAACATTCGTTCATTTTTTAATGATTATTTATCTACAGCATTAATTCATCGTTTATTAATTATTAATGTAATCCATTAGCTTATAGAATTAAAGACATTCATTATTTTTTTGAATTACGAGAAAGTTATTTATCAAATCATGATTGAGACTCATACGAAATAAAAATCATTAAATCATCCGATTAAAGCCCTATCAATTCATTCCACAACGATAAAACAACTATGTTACCGATTCAAGCAACCGAATTCACCCTAGCTTACACGGATGTCAATCACCACGCAGACCAATACGCAAACTTCAAAGTTTTAAACCGTCGATAGCGCATAGAAAATAAATTATTGCGATCAAATTCCTCACAGTGTTGATCTATCCATCATCAAAGAGGGAGGAGTGCCGGCATCTCCGATAAGTTCATCGGGGGTGCACGATTAATAGAATATGATGACTAAACTCTTAATGGAACATGTTGAGAGCTTTTATCGGAGAATGAGTACGTAAATTTCTGGTTTGTTCCGGGCGGTAAAGTTCCATGCATCATGCACTGACATGTTTCATGCTCCGGCCTCAACCTCCAGTGGGAAGACCGACTGAGACATCTGCGAATGCGCCCTTCCAGCTCTCACCGATTGGAATTATGCGGAAGATAATCCTGCATTTGCGTACACAGGTTTAAGTGATTGTTAATAATTAGGGCTTGCAATTTGCATAGTGCTAGCCTTATAAAATGTTCAGTTATTTATATCCTTGATTTAAGTGGTTAAAAAGTTGGTTTTCAGATAGTAAATGGCGGTACTTAATTAGTGACGAATAAAAAAATATTCGCTGTTTGAAGAAAAACGATTGATTTGTTCATAATTAATGATTTGTTATTCTAGACTTTTAACTTGATTTCTTTTAAAGATATTTTTATAGTTAAAAATTTTTTTGTTGTTATTGCTTTCAAATAACAGACACTTTGATCCAACTCATTCATCACTAGAATAGAAGATATGAAGCATTCAGCGGCACTCAGGCTTCACCGAGCCTAACTCTAGGTTTGATCCTCGGGATACGAGTTGAGGTTTAACCCACTGGCGGCGATGTTGCAGACTGTTTCAAAAAACTAGGTATCTCGATGGCATTCGTGTTGTTGAACATCTTGCCTCGTGAGTCGGACTACCTGGTGAGAGTTTTTTGGGTTTTTATCCCGTATGATAAGCAAATGCGGGATAGTTATCCCTAAAAGTCCTCCCGGAAGGCCTGCCTTCCTTCTTCAGCGCCTTCTATCTACAGGTGTTACAACACAACAGAAGCTGCCCCTTTTCCCTCCATCCATGAAGAGCAGACTACTCATGGAATATCTGTCCCTTTACCCGGACATTGAGGATTAGTCACAACAGCAACAACAACAGGGGGTTCAACCACGGAAGATGTTCGTTGCACCCAGATTGTGCCCTCATAATTTTCAACGTTATCACAAGAGGGGAATCTCTCACCTTGTGGATTGTAACATGCACAGTTAGCATGTAGAGGTGATTGAATTCGAATCCCTTGGCAGCCACAGTTGCAGTCATTGTTTTTAGTAACAAAAGAAACTCGATGGCTATTGTAACAATGAGCGTAAAGTGTATTGTATCAGGGTGAAGTGAGTCAATTCGCTTACTCACATGTCCTTATATTATGTTCTGAAAAAATAATTAAATCGCTGATGATTTCTGCTATATAATTGATAATGTATAATAAAGAAATTTGGCTGCATTTTTTTCAAGGTTTTTTTTCCCCATAAGAACTGCGAGGAGGCATCCTTTTTTTTTTTACACAAAGCGATATTCTACTAACTGGCGGTGAATGTGATTAATGTTTGCAATTTTGCCTTGCGGTGCATTGAATTTATATCAATTATAGCTATTGAAGTTAAATTCCTTCAAAAACTTTTATCTGGCATTTCTAAAATGTTAGGAATTAAATCAAATATAAATAAATTTCACGAGAAAAAGAAATTTGATCCAAAATAAAACTCTTTGTAATTTGACAATTCATTATTCAAATTCGTTACTATTTAGGTGTATTTAATATTATTACTTAAATGCGAATTGTGCAATAATTTTCATAATAGCCCTTAATTTTAAAACATATCATTTAATTATTTAAAATGTTATTATTTTTAATTTATTTTTAGTTTTAATTTTTATTTATTTATTTTTTAAAATTAAAAAAAAAAATATTTAAAAATTTTATTTTGTAAATTTTATTTATTTATTTATTTTTGTAAATTTTATTAATTTTAATATTAAAAAATATTATTTAAAATTTATTTCAATTAATAATTAATTATAAAAATATAATAATTATAAAAAAAAAGTAATTATACTAATTATTTTCCAATAATATTTAAAATGTTTTGATCTGATGATTAAAAATAAAGGCTAAGTTTCGATGGAAGCTGAATTGATGATTAAGCAGTAGAACCATATCATTTCAATTTATATATCTCGCTTTTTTTCTTACTTGGAGCCCTTAATATTATTATCTAAATTGTTAGGGTAGGAAAAACAGGGAATACATATAATGTATGATAAAATATAATACATGTAATGTAATACATGAAATATGTATAATGTATATAGTTAAAAATTTAATATACTTTTAAAATTTATTCTTATGTACAAAAGGGCTGTTTCATAATATAAGGTAATAAAATTTTAAAAATAATTAATGTTCAATATTTTATACAATGCGATATTTCTTTTTGTAAAAACCTAATTGATTAAGTCATTAATTATAAAATGTAATATAATAGCTGTAAAGATTTATGAAAAATTGCTGTGAATGATATTCTTAATTAAATGAAACAAAATGATTTCAGGATACAATATTTACTACTAGAATAGCAGATACGTAACAGCTTCAGCGGTACTCAAAGTACACCACGGAGAGAGTGTCTTCATATTGCACCCTGCAATCTGGAATTATATTGTGCTATTGCAATCTGGAAAGAACACCACCGAGGAAGCATCTAGGGGTAATTACCTCCTCCTTTATCTTCACAGGTTGATTTTCCATCCTATGGATTTATGGCGCCATTCCTGACATATATGCGAAATCTTTTAGTTTGGTATCATTAATCGGATTTCAAACAGTTCAGAAGCTCAAAAGTGTTATCCGTCACGAGCCCATTAGAAGAAATATAAACTTAGTAAAAATTAGAAATAGACTCAATTTTTTAATAGATAATTATTAAAGTTGTGTGAGATTAAATATCACACAAATTTGTCATTAAAACAGAGATGCACTATTTGAATAATCATGGGAAATTTAAAAATTTTTAATTATTAGGAAGATTATTAGGAAGCTGATTGTTTGTTTTTGATAACAATTTCATGCATTCGTCGCTCATAAATATTAACTAGAACTGAACAATTGGTCACTATAATAATGTATAGTTGTTTATTTTTTATTTGGTTCAAGACTGTAACCATCTTTTATATAGACAGCCAACAAACATTTTATAAAAGCAACAAAATTTAAAAGCCCACTTTGTTGTAATTTATGAAAAAAAAATTTTTCATGCAATCAGGGTATAACATTTTTTTTTTTACATATTACCGAAATGTAATGAATTCGTTTCGTGAAATGTCATATGTGTTGACTTTGGAATATTTTTTAGTTTTATTTCCTTTATAATAATGATATATACAAATAATATTCAATTTTTGAATATTTTCTTAGAAAAGATTAAAAATTATTTAAAAATTATTTGTATATATCGGAGACGAACCGGTCACTTTATCGAAAGACCCAAACTTCTACAAGAGGCCTTTCCAAATGCACGCCAAAAAATGAAACATTTTCACTGTTGATATGCAGCGAACCTTTGTTTTCTTATTGAGGGATTTCGTATTAAAATTTCCCTCCAAAAGTTTTTTTTTTTTTTCAATTAGAATAATTTAATTTGTATAAACATGTAATGTATTTTTATATACATGTAATTTTATATAAACACAAAAGAAAATGAAGTAAAAATTTAATATTTAGGAATTGTTACGTCGAAACCCCATGTCCCCCTGCTTAGGGGAGAGGTCAAATGTCCAGAAAAACATCCTGTCTGTGTGGGGTGTCTGGCAGGGGATGAGGTGACGGGGAGAGAGAGAAAGAATGTAAGAAGGAGTTGAACTTCTGCAACCAAAGAGAAAGGTTGTGTGAGCAGCAGTGCATCCGAGCTTGATGGCTGCATAATAAAGAGTTCAATAAGTGTAACCAACGAGAAAGGTTCTGTGTGGCAGTCCATCTTCGATGATGCCTAAATAAAGGAGATTAAATTTATACAGTCCATTCTTTTCTTCGTGTCTGTGTCGAAGATTATTTGAGTTTATATTTGTGTGTCCGAGCTATCGAACAGGAATATAAAAGTTTTTTTTTTGTTTGATATTATAAGTAAATCCCTTCATTCCATCAAATAATTTTTACTTAGATTTATGTTAAACTTTACAAATATTTTGTGAAATAAAGACTTTTGTCTGAAAACAATTCAATGTGGAATTAGATTTATATGATTTCAAATTTATTTAAATCACTAAAAGGTTTAACCGAAACCTCGATTTTTACGAATACCCCTTCCCCCGCAAGGTTCCATGGTAGGCCTTGTTGGATACATAAGAAACTATGCCATGCATTTATTCTATGACAATCCTTGTATGGCATTCATTCTTTGACATTAAGTACCGTAATGATATATTCGAGTAAATCAACCTAAATTAATTCCGACGAATAACTCTAACCACCATTAATTTCCGCAAAATAATGAGAAAACTAGTGCGGTGAAAGTTTGAGGCCGAACCTTGCCTTACCCAGACCCTTTCATTGGCCGCAACTTTAATCACCATTCTTTTCACACGTAGCTGTTTCCGCCGAATAAAAATTACTTACTACCACGATGCCCGAACTCGGGGAATGGTAACTGCCCAGGCAAGAAAAATGAGAAGCAGGGAGTCCAAAGTGTGGTGGTAACGCGTGTCGTGAGTCGTTTCCGTGATGAAACCCCTCTCAGGGCCTGGATGGGCAATGAATTAAGCGACAGGGACGCATTAATAGACCTGTCCCGCAAATCGGAGACGAACCGGTCACTTTATCGGAAGACCCAAACTTCTACAAGAGGCCTCCTTCCAAATGCACACGCAACCTTCATTTTAATTTATAAATGTATTTTGAGGAGTGAAATCATTGGCTTCCGTTAGCCCCGGTTGGTTGTTAATAATGCCAGAGGATGCCTTACGTGTTAAGGGACCATTAGTCGAAGATTCTGTCAACACTCGTAATGAAGCTCCAGAGGGGTCCCTTTCTGGCCCGCCAAAGGGGGACTTGGAACGTCGTTTATGGCCGCAGCAGACGAGACAAGGCTCTCCCTTCCTAATTGAAAACCGTTTTCATTATGGGATGCAGGGTCCCAACTCCCACGAAGTACTTACTTACCTCGTTGAGTGTTGTGAAAAGCCTCACACAGCAGCAGCGATGGCGTTTATTAACAACTTTTTGTTCCCCTATTTAAAGTCCTTCGAGCCTGCCAGGTGTAAGGGGGCGGCGGGGGTGAGAAGAACTCGTTCGAACATAAATTTTCACCCTCTGTCAAAAAAGAAGAGAGAGAGAGAGCGATGCAAACCGCCGGGCTACAAAAAGGGTTGGTCGCAGGAAATTTGCAGCGAACAATGGAAAAATAAATTTTTAGCAAAAAGATTGGGCGAAGGAAGAAGAGGAAGGTAAAAAAAGAATGGTAGGGTGGGGAAGAGGGTCGGCGAACTTATCACGACGTTCCCTTCTCCGTTCAATAATTCTTCGGGATTCCTATTTAAATCTCCTTTGTTATTTAATAAATGGCTTAGAGAAGAAAGCTGATTTTTGAAATGGATTCTAATGCACAGTGTTCCACACGTACACAGTTGCTGGGTTTTTTTTATTATTATTATCAGAAAGTATCAAAAATTGTGGGAAAAGGGGAGTGCCATTCTGTTCAATTTCCTAATTTAAAAGGTGTACTTATTAGTCATTTGATGTATTTTTTATTTTCTATCATTTGTGTAAATTAATAACAAATTTAGTTTACATAAATTGAAGTATAAGATTCAACTATTAAAAGATTTGGATTGGTAAAAGGTTTGCTGTTAATTATCTCAGAAATTTACATTTTTATTAAATCACTTTGCTATAGCAAAAATGGTTGCATAAAAAATACTTATAATACAAATTTATTTTTAGTCGAGGAGTATATAGGATATAAATGCTTAGAATGATTTTATTTTCTTTATTTTTGCTCTTTAAGTTTGCTTAACTATGAAATATTTTTTAAAAAAGAGTATTTTACTCTATTCTGCAATTCTTTCCCCTCCAACGACCACTGTAATAATAAAAAACCGCCATTCAATTCACCTCTTGGTGGACTTTAAACGATGAGTAGATTTGATGGTATTGTGACAGAGAGTCTCCTAAACTGCCTGCGGCCATGGCTAGTTCTTTGGCCTTGGTACCACAGGCTTCCGGTTCGAATCCCTGACTGTGGCATGGATGTTTGTTAGTGGTTCGGAGTTCACTTTAACCATAGGAGCCTGATGGCCGAGGGCTAGCTCTCTGGCTCTCGGCACCACAGGTATCGGTTTCGAATCCCGGCTGTGCTATGGATGCTTGTAGTGGTCCATTTTAAGCTGTAGATCTCGGTTTCATATGACCGTAGAGCGTTACAGAGCCCAATCAGACTTCTTTTCGCCCACATCATTCCCAAATAAAGGGGAAACTCAGCTCTAGGCACAGTGATGTGATGTGGTGTAGTAGTAGTAGTAGTACTAGTCCATTTTAACCTGTAGGTCCTGGTCTGTTTAGCCCTTGTGTGAATAGATGGCCGTAGAGCTACAAACCTAAACTGTCTGGTTTGGCGTTTTCTGAATCCTCAAATACGGCATGTAAATGACGGGAAATTGCCCTACATGGGTACCGGAGAAAGACCCCAAATTAAAAGCTTTTGGACGAAATACAAAAAGTTGCATCTAGGTAGTTCGTCACTCAGTAAGAGATGTTTGTCAACTTCGAGTCTTCTCGTTTTTTAACATTGAGATGTCCTGCCACAAGTGAGTAAAATCCTCGTCGTCTTATAAAGTAGCTAACAACCTTATTCGCAGGTCAATGAGAAAAAAAAAAAATCTTTTAAAAAGAAAAAATTGAAATTGTATAGTATTTTTTTCATTTATAACAAAATGTTTGTGAGAAAATTGCTAAACAGGTATGTAATCTATATTTTATTGTTTTTTATTGATTATAATTTTCTTATCATCCATATCACCACTAGAGATATCCATTCGATCCAATACGGCTTGAAGGCTTTACCTTACAAGAATAAAAGGGGATCCGTCAATCCTGTTTTTCAATTGTTGTGATATGACTTTCTGATCTTTAATTTTTCAGTAGCGTGTTAGTCAATAATCATTTTTAATTTCTAAGAGTTCAAAATTTAATTATTTAAAAAATAATTTTGGGTATTTTTCTTTTATCTTAATATTGAAATGTTTTTTTTTTATTTATTTGAAGATGTAGTTTTTTTGTTTTTAATCTAAATCAAGTTTTGGTAGAAACTGATGTATCTAGATACATTTCATGTTTGAAGACATATTTGAGATGTTCATTCGAAACTCTTTGTATATACTCTACTTTTACACTTTGGTAATCTCTAAATATGGTTTTATTTTTGAATACACATAAAAAAAGAATTTCTCCACAATTTTGACTCTTATTAAAAATGCTAGAATTTTTTCGAAAGGTAAATTATATTTTTCATATCTTCCTGACAGTATATTAATATATATGTATAGGATTTGACTGTATAAGTAAATTAGCTATTTTTATCATATGTAAAAATGACATCATTTTGGTATGAGGTCCCTGGAATTACTGAAAACAAGAATCTAACAAAAAGTAATAGTGTAAATTATTATTTAAAAATATCAATTAATCTCCCTCGACAGGACAAACAATTTTTTTAAAGTAGCACTAATTTCCTCTGACTACAATTATGTGATGTAGAAAGAAATGTGATGGTAGCATTTAAATACATGTTTTACAATAATCCTATATCTAATCATGTACCATTAATCAGATTGTGGTTAGCATCTGGCGCTCGAGTCCACGGCTGTCCTGGCAGTGACGGATGTTTGTAGTGGTTTGGAATCCATTTTAAGCCGTAGGTCCCTGGTCTAATAAGATCGTAGAGCATTGTGGCGAGTTACTCCCGACCGTAGCCTATCTTCAAACTACACGTGCCCTGGGTAGTGCTGATTGAGTGACGTTGATGCAGGTATTGCTTATGGCATAAAAATAACTGTCTGTATTGCCAGCTGCATTAGAAAAAGAAACATTGTGATTTAATTGTATGCTTCTCGAAGAGAGAATAGATAATTCTGAGTTTTTTGTTTTTTCATTTATAATGGTTTGTACTTGCTACGTCGGAATCAATAAAGTAAGTTCTTAATGTTTATAATTCAAATACGTCTGTGCAGCACTTGCCTTATGACGAAAAACCAAACAGCATTAGAAAGAAAAAAATACAATTAAATTTTTTGGTTTGTTTCTTGGTATATTTAAAGGTTTAAAATTATTAAATTTCATGGAAATTGCATAATATATGACAAATAATGTGCACCTATTTTTTTTTTTTTTTTATTTTTTGCATTTTAAGGAAATTCATTTATATGACGTCCATTTGAATTGTGGTTACATAAAATAAAAGTATAGGTTGAACCAAGTTTTGATAAAAAAAATTGTTTGAATGCTATTGGTGTAGTAGAAAATATATAAGATTTAAAGAGTTAAAGACAAATTTTATCTGGTGATTTCAATATTAGTATGGTTATTAAAAATAACTGATAGTCCCTGTAATAAACAAATCATTTATTAATAACCTTATTATTAATTAAAATTTTCAAAAGTATCGTTTTAAAGACCAACAGTGCTTATAAAAGTTCATTTAATTATCATTTTGTGTAATAAAATTCAAATCTAATTGAAGAAATAACTGATAAATAGTGTTCACTCATAATAAATAGAAACTTGTTAACCAAATGTGGTACTATTTTTCTTAAAAGAATTTTTTAAGTACTGCTGTTCTGTAAAACCATCCGCTTTACAGAAAGATACACAACCAATTGTTAAGTCGTTCCAGATACAAAAGAATTAAAAAATATATCTATGATGGAAGATTCGCTAGGAAGATGAGTTCAGGCATTTTGGAAACAAGAAAAAATTTTTTTAATAATTACTTATTTCATCAAGAGACAGTAACGGAATTTTGTAATATATGATTTATAAAAATATGAATGGTTTATAATTTTTAAAATAATAGTAAACGGAACCGTAAAAGACTTATTATATTTAGAGTATTTTTTTACATAAATAATATGAAAACAGACTGAATTTTTCGTTGATTTAAGATTTAATTTGTTTTTCTGAACATGATATCATTCGAATGGTAATAAAATGCATAGCCTAACCTTGTAAAACGTCTTTCATAATTTGGTACCTCTTTAAGGTTTTCTTTATATGCTGAACCTAAAATGATCATTAAATCATCATAGGGCGTATCTGTCCAAAAGTATCTTTATTCTATAAACCTTCTCCTTCAATGCCGCAACAGCCCGATGGTTGGTCCAAGGCCATCTGTCTACCACAGTTCGAGACAGGAGATATTTTCTTTTATGGGGTAGGGTTGTCCGTCCTAAGCTGTTTCTTTGACTTGTTTGACCGTGGCATAACAAAATTGATTCAAGACCATAACTTATAGGAATGAATTAAAAAAAATGCATGGATGGCATTTAAAGAAATTGTTCTAAAGTCCTTGGAAACCAGTAAGACCCTAACTACAAAAAATAGTTCAAATTATATTGAGAAATCGAAGTTCTGTAAATATTGGCAAAGTACTGATAAGTGAATACTGGTACAGTATGAAGTACTTACTGGCTTGACTGAAGGTTCATTTTCTACACTCACGCTTAAAAATTTTTTCCAAAATCTTAGTTCAACGAGTGAAGAACAAGTGGTGGTTCAAACAAGGAGATGGAAAAATGATAATAAGGTTGTTAGAATGTAAATATGATGGCAGATTACTGCTGGTTTTTCCGCCAAAAAAACTTTCCAGAAATTACAAAAAAAAATGAAAATATTTGTGATAAAAAGATTCATAACATACAGATATTTAATTACTAAGGAGGAAGGTTAATACTCATCAACTTTCATCATCACAATGAGGAAAATAATTTAATTATAAATATATTTTTAATTGTAAACACTTCATTGTATTTTTTTCTTCTAATGCTGCTGGAAAACACTTAGACAGTTGTCTTGATGCCTTAAGGCAAGCGCTGCACTGACGTTACTCACTTTGCATTACCCAGGGGGCACGTGTAACTTGAAGATAAGCCACGGACGCGGGAGTAATAATGCCCCCGCGGCGCTTTACGATCCTATTAGGACCGGGACCTACGGCTTAACGTGGATTCCGAACCACTACAACACCCATGGGAAAAAGCCGGGATTTGAACCCATACTTGTGGTACCGAACGCCAGAGCGCTAGCCATTCGGCCATCAGGCCATTGATATTCAATTCCTTATTTAAGAAAGTAATATTTTTGTCATGCTCGTTTGGTTGATATAAATTTTAAATGTTTATCAAAAGAATGCAAAAGTACGTTTTAACTCAGGGTGGCCAACCCAAATGATCTTGTGGACCACTTTGGAAATGCATTATAACTCCGCAGGCCGCATATGAAATTATATATCCCCATAGTAGATTTTACTCACTATAGACATTTTTATCGGAGTGAAAAATTGAAACATACTACTGTGTCCAAAAAGTAAGACTTTTCAATTTGAATTTCCCGGGCATATAGTATTTCAATTTTTTTTTTCTTTTTTAGGTTGTTGGTACTGCCCTTGACATCTGTGTGAAATTTTACGTCAAAATATACATTAGTGCTTGAGTTAAACTTGGTTTTGTGAGATGCTAAAACTGATTCCGGCGATTTTTGAAATGACTCGTCAATCGACTCAAAAACGGTGTCCCCGGAGTGGTCTTTTGAGTTTAGGGAATAGTTATGATGCTATGTTAGGGGGAATACGGTGATTGTGGAGCGATATGGGTTTCATTTTTGGAGAAAAGTCACAAAGAATCAATGCAGTGTGAGCTGGCGCATTCAGTGTTTTCGGTACCAATCAAAATTTGACGCGTTTGAGATCCAAAACATCTTTTAAAATGGAATTTTGAAATTCCAACATCATCAGTAAGGTCTCTAATTGTAAATCGACGGTTTGCAAGCACCAAATCATTAATTTTTTGGGCGTGAGCTTCATCGGTTGAAGTTGACGATCGACCAGAAGGCTTTTTCGTCTTCAACGCGTTCTCTGCCTCTTTGAACTGTTTATACCATTTCTAAACATTTCTTTTCCGATATAGGAATGCTCACCGAATGCCTTCTGCAACATTCTATACATTTCCGCAAACAAAATTTAACGTAAGTTCTTGCTCAATTAATTCAGACATTTCAAAAATCGACGGAATCAGTTTTTAGCATGGCACAAAGCCAAGCGTAACTGTAACATTAATGAATATTTTGATGTCAAAATTTCACGCAGATGCCAACAAAAAAAAAAAAAAAAAATTGAAATATGATATACCCAGGAAATTTAAAGTGAAAACTGGTCTTACTTTTTGGACACAGTAGTAATTAGTTATTATTTTTGTGTTTACTATTATTCTTGCATGTAAAAATAGCTAATATAACAATAATTGATACGAAATGCACATTGTAAATAAATACATAACACTAAAATGAAATATAAAAAATATATATATAATTAAAAATAAAAATAAAAAATGAAATCATTAAAAATATTTTTTAGTGCGATATTTGTTTCTTCACTCTTTCACTTCGCTTTTGCAAATCGATCTCAATTTGGATATTTGTACATCGTAGTTGGTGTTGCGTCCGTTATGTTTGAGTGTGTTTTGTGTTTGGTCAATTTCATTTTAGAAAAAAAAAGATTCAGGTGTAAGTTGAACCAAAATCACTAACAACTTCAACTAAGAGTCTGATTTGCTCTGCTATCAACAATCAACTGTGAGTACCTAGATGGTCATTCAGGTCACTTGAAGTGAAATATAGAACCTGTTTATATTAGAGGTTCCAATATGCGCGCACATCATGAGTTCGCAGAATATAATTTAATTATTAACTGAACTCAGGACTGTAAAATCATAAATAAAACCGGTAATATCTTTTGTCCTATATTCGCAAGAATATTATTTTTTAAAATCAAATTTAATTTTTCTTCATAATGTCAACAGTTAATTTTTTAAAATATTCAAGGTGGACCACGGGGTGGCCACCCCGTTCTAACTATTGTTTTCTAACGATATACTAAAAATCCTATTTATTTTCATAAGATTGGTGCTAGTCATAAATGATAACAAAACATAAAAATAAGTAAAATTCACGACATTTTACTCATAAATATTGCGCAAACACGTGACATCAAACATTTAAAATTTGAAATCTTAGTTGTTACAGACTTACCATGCAAGTTAAGTTTTTCAATAGAAGAATTCTGTTTCATGGTCATTGTTTACAGAAATAGACGACGTTTGTTATCGCAATGTGTGCCGCTCAACGTTACAAAATGTGTTTTGATGTTGAATGAGTATGAAAATTACTCATCTTGTTTATTGCAGGAATTTTTACTTTGTAATTCGTTTCTTTAAAGAACCTTTTACTCTTAAAACAAACACTTTACATCTATTAAATAAATCGTGAAACAAGAAAATTATATATTTATATATATTCATTTGACCCCCTCTTATTGTAGATTAACACGGAGATCCTTGGCCGCGTAGCGGCCACTAGCTCCTTCACTGCAAAATGCTGAAACATAAGCGGTGGTCTCATGCCCTTTGAGTTAATAAACAAAATACATAATTAAACGCTCCTTTAAAAAGAATTATTTATTTAATAAATTATAAATGAAAAAAAAAAATTTCCAAAAATGTAGATGTTGATGAAATCAGTTGCATGTAATAAAACAGAATGAGCAGTATCAAATTAGAGAAAAATAGCTTTGAGAAAAAGCGAACTTTTTCATCTAGGCAGTTGTAAGGAATTAATTTAAAAATATTTAGAACAGTGCGAGGTCTTTTGCTATGTTTGTGGGAAGAAATATCATAATCACTTGTAGGATATTTAATATAGGATTATTGAATATCATTATAGAATTTAGTAGAAATTTTGTGAACAAATTGTCTTCAAGCTTTGGAATCAAAGAGAGCTCGTCTAATATCGTCATTACGAAAGTACCAGGGTGAATTCGTTAACATTCTGAGAGTTTTGTTCTCAAGAAGCCTTTGAATAATTTCAAAAAATTTGTACGCAACAGAACCTCAAACTGGGCTTGCATAAGCTAATACTGACGAAGATAAGAGAGAGATATTAGAATTTTCAGATTAAGAGGTAAAGCTGAATTTCTATTGATTAAAGGATAGAGAATTCATTTGACCACTTTCTACGTTTCTTGTTAGTTTATTATTTATTTTTTAATTGCTTTCAAGTAGCTTGGCTCTTATTGGTTTATTCAAATTCCTCACGTGCTAACAATCATATAATTATATAATTAAATAACGCAAAATTGTTCTAAAAGATCGTCTGGTGAAAGCAAAAAGAGAATTTTTATTTCCAAAGTGAAAATGAGATTTTTCAAAGCAAAACGTTTGGATTTCTAAATTTTTATTTCTGAAGATTGCTGTTTTTGTTCTTAGATTAAATTATAAATTTTATGATTGAATTGTATATCGGCCCATGCAATTATAAGTTTTTCTTAGAATATGTTTTATAGATGACTTATAATGAATGGAAAACATAAAACGAGGCGTTATTAATCTAGCTGTCATAATGTTTTTAATACAGAACTAATTAAATGCCGAAAACAATTGATGCATTAAAATAAGTTAATTATTTTTAGGATACCTGTACTGATGAACGTCGAGATGAAATTTATTATTCTTATTATAAAGTATGTTAAAATAAGTTAGCTAAAAGTACAATATTGTAAAAGCAGATTTGCAATTAAAATTAAGAGATCTCTCACATATGGTAATGTTTTTCGTATA